>JADGIF010000363.1:0-10088 GCA_018985225.1 Amoeboradix gromovi
AAGAAGATCTTTTATTAATGATAGCATTTCCTCAGTATGGAGCACCTTTAAAAACGAGTTAGTCTAGTTTTTATATTTGGTGTCCCAAATGATAATGGATAATCTAATGTGGATTCTAGATGTTCCTCCTACTAGGAAATTAGGATATTTTGTCAGAATGAGCCTCAAATATCTTTTAATCTCTAGTAAAAAATCAAAATGTTTACTAATCACATGGTTCTGAACAAACAGGACAATTGTTTTTCACAGCAATCCACTTCTTAATACAGAGATTGTGAAATAGATGATTGCAACGCAGATTGACAATACCCTCATGGTATTGAAATTGTTCCAAGCATACCATACACTTACCTTGCTGGTATGTATCCTTCTCAGCTATATACTCCATTGATTGTGCATTCAAGTGTTTAGAGTATATCTGCGAGCTATAGCTTCCGTTATATCGTCGGCGTCTCATGCGACTTCTTTGTAGCACATAATGTATTATAAAAATTAAAGGGATCCCGTATATAAGAAATAGAAACACCGCAATGAATACAAATATCACTGATAATAATGAAAAAGTGTAGCTCATTGTTTGATCTTTAGAGGGAAGAAAATAGCAGGAGGCGATTTATAATCAATAGAGATTTAGAGATTTAACTTAAATGATAAAAAGGCATATAAGAGTCCTAACTTACGATAAAACCAAGAATTTAAGAAAACCTAAGAAAGCCTCTCGCTCCGTTTCAGTAGTTGCTCACGCTTGTACATTCCTCTGGCAAAATTAAATTAGGATACGTTTGTAAGTACACGTTAATCGCTGTTATGCGTTTTCGATTTATTTGCAAAGTCTTAATATTTCGGGTATCAAGTCCTTACACAATCAACTAACTTGTCCCTAAACAACCTCTGGCTTGTTGGGGGAGACTCTTGAAAATAAGTTGATATATTTCGAGGAAGATGTGAAAACATCATAAGAGCCTAAAGTCTTGTGGTACACTTGCATCGAGAGATATGGGAACTCCTTTAAAAGACTATATTCCTTGTCGTTTGTTGTGGAGACCTCAAAGTTAAGGTATTCTTTCTGTGAATATTTAGTGGCATTTAAGACAAATAAGAGAAAAAAGAGCTTTATTCAATTACAAGAAATTTCAGAGGATTGTTTGAGCCATAAAATTCTTTAATCACAGTAAATGATTTACCAAATTGGAGTCGAAGATACGACGGATACTATCAAACAGAATAACATGTTAATAAGTGTTTATTAAATTACCGATTTTGATTTGTTTCCTTTTTTTAATTCAGAATATCCAAAAAACGACCTTGGCTTTCTGATGTATTCAAAATTCTCTCCAATCCACCCTATTAGTAATTTGAAATCTACGATCTCCTGTGCTGTCATTCCATGGCTAACTAGCGCAATCCATTTGCTGTCTCCAACATCTTCACGAGAAGCGAATAAAACATCATCAGAGACATTTAAATGAACATCATTCATTTTTAACAGGTCTCGTAACTCTTCTGGCCTGTTTAAAAGACAGCACATTGATGACTGATCTTTCCCGAAAACAATATTCATCTGTTACAAAGGCTCCAACTAGACATAAGGGACATGCTTAATTAAAAGTAGACTGGGGTAAAAGCGGATGACAAAGAAAATTAGAGACTTATTAGATGGCCCAAATCTTATCGAAAAAGTACACAAAAGTGTAGTACGTAATTAATACTAAAATACAGTATTGGCCCTAAATCGCTACTAGCCCAAAAACCTCAGAACGGCTATTCTGATATAGGAAGATATAGTATTGGGAAAGACATGGGCTATAAATATGAATTAAAACGAAGGAAAGGAGTGGCAAGAAAGCCATGTGTTACTCTCATTGCACCCACAAGCATAACAGAGAGGGCCATTGTAGTGTGCCAAACAAGAAAGCAGCATTTCCTTCCTCGAAAGTCATCTTTTTTGCTTATTAACAAGTCTCTAACGAATGAAGTGAAACTTTGGCAACATCGTCTTGTCACCTAAATACATGAGATATAACATGGGACACCTCTACTTGACTGGTTCAACATATTTGAGACACTCGTTAGAAAAATATCTAGTTTTGTAGTAGCTATTGAATTTTGTAAAATATTATTTATCGAGAATTTTTATGTATTCTTATATAATTGCATGACTTTTCTAAAATTTTCAAACACCCTGTACAGTCGATATTCTTCCTTCTTGCGAATGGTAAATGGAATTAATGAGTGTTATCCTGAATATGTCAAATCTAAAGAAATAACCAGTAGATACAGTATACATTCATTAATGTTGAGGAACTGGTCAAAGCATCGGGAAATTGGATTTACTTCAACCCGTCCTGAAAAGAGATCAACGATAAATAAACCTGTAAACTATTTATTTTAATAATTATTATTGTGATTTGTACTACCACATGTGCAACAACGCGATATCTTAACACTTGATATGCATATACAAGCTGTGGCAATCTTAAAAAGACTAATTTGGAGAGCTACACTCGTACCAGTTGTCATTTGGAGGTAGATCAAGACCATATGTGGCAGCAAGGACGATATACATCAAATGAATGTATCCTTGTTCAGTCCTGCCTCAGATTAGTGAAAGCGTAACCAATCATTGTAACAGATTATCTAGCACGCTAGTAAATATGTGGAAATTGTTGATTTTCTCGGAAATCAAGACTTCTAACGGGGAGCACAAAAGGCAAATTCAAATAAATTTATTTAGTTTTCGCTGTAATACGGTGGGCATTGACTTAACACTTCAGCGGTTGTATCATATTCTTCATACTTCGGCAATCCATTGTTTTTGTTTTCCAAAAAATGAATATAGTAGAAATGTTCAGGATATTCAAATAGAGGATACTCGGGATGCTCCAATCTGTATAACAAAGATCCTTTTGTATATAATTCCTGCATTAATTTCTTAGCCTAGTGCTTTCTCAAACTCATGAGTCTTAAAATGCTAATTAGAGGTGCATCCATGAACCAAATATGCAACCTTTCCGCTCTAAATTATTAGTCTTAACTATAAAGATTATGCATTATACGACCAAATAGCAGCGGTTTTTTGGTCCAAACTACACTTTTACTCAAAAGCCTCAATTTCTGAAAATTAAAGAATTTCCACTATAATACTGGCAACGCCACTTGACCTAGCTTACCAGTGACAGAGATCAAATTGAATTGGGACGTGGGTCGAACATAGATCCATCCATTCCGACTTGCATGCTGAAATAGTAGACAACGTTGCATGAAACTAAGAACCACCGTTTTTGAGACCGCTGACGCAGAATTTAGATTTTTTGAACTTTCGAATAAATAATGCGATGCCTTTTTGCTAACACCAGATTTTATTTAAAAGCGTTAGTTATCATAAGTTTCTCATTCACTAAAACTAGAAAGAGACATCACTTTAAGTAAACTGCTTAAAAAAATTAGCCGCTCTCATATTGGGACACCAAACATAAAAACTAGACCAAGTTGTCTTTAAAGGAGGAAATACTATTATTAATAAAAGTCCTTCTTCTTTCATTAATGTCATTCGTATCTTTAAAATGTAACAAAATGACCCACCTCTTTCGAATATATGAGGTCTCTGAGTGTCTAAGAAAAAGGTGCAACCAATAAGATTAATTTATTTTAATTTACTATCGGTTAATACACACTTGAAATAATGATTCAAACTATTTCAGAAAGTTAGTCTAGTTTTTGTATTTGATGTCTCAAATGTATCACTTGAGCGGAAGGTGTATTTTTTATCGCAATCCCGTAGACTTAATCATGTGAAAGTCGTGTAACTGTGCTATGTCCTGCTTGTATGCACCATCAGCACTTGCGCAAATAAATGATTTACCATAACAAATATACGCCAACTTACAAGTCTATATTTACTAATCATAAACATGTCTTGACTTCTAGAAAGTGTAGAAATTCCACAGAGAAACTGACAAAGCCAATAAATCCGTTACATTGGTTGCTTAGGCTTTCACTAACCTAAGGTAGAGTGGAATACGCATGCAGATATCTGCATGTTTCTTATCGTCTCTATCTGCCTCGAGATGACAGTGATTACTGACAAAAAGAAAGAATTGGAAAAAGGGATAGCGCTGTTATTGCTGCAAGTTATGTGTAATGGCAGTTATTTTATCACTAAAAGTCGCCATTGGAGAGTTCAGCTACAACGAAAGGTGCTAGTAACCGATATTCGGTGTTTATTGATTTTGACCCCTATACCCCACTGGACTTTCCTGCCCCCAGCTGGATGTAGATCGATATGTACGGCATGTTCATCTCCTCGTGATCCTCTATGATCTTGATGTACCGCGGATTGGGCTTGATCGGATGCTCATCAACCTTGTCCTGCGTGTTTGGAGCAGAGAACTTGAGCTGTATCAACAGGGCTGTGAATGATCCACTGCCCAGGAGCACTGGCAGCAGAATCCAGCGTTGGACAGGTATCTGATAGCATGGAAGAGCTGCAGTCTTCTGCCCTTGCCAAGTATGAACATGCCAATTACATAGGACAATGCCGGTTTTGAGGCATACCCACACATCAAGGTCTCTCTGTCACCAGAGATGTAGTAGCAAAACGCCATCATGTCCAATATCAGCTGCTACGCCATAACAGCATTCAGCTTCAAGCAGCCGAGACTTTCCCACTCCGCTTGCGTTGACAATGGACGTCTATTTCGCTAGATACTTCCTGAACTGTGGCCCTTTATTTGTGCTTCGACGTATTTAGGGAAGTTTGTGCAATTCAAGTCATTCCAGTATTTGGATTTAAATGTTTGCTCCACATCCAGTCTTTTTAATAGAGAAACAGTCCTGGGCTGCATGATCTTAATCAGGCAGTCCTCTATGTTTCTCGAAAACAATTCCTCGTTGATAATGAGTATTCCGTTGTCCTCGAATATTTCAAACACCTCTTCGATACTCTTGATCTTTTCTGGCAGCACCAACTAGACATTGTATCTTGCGTCTTTCATTTCGAGTATGTCGCTATATAAAATGGAGTGTGAGCTCTCGTTGTGGCTGCTGCGTATAGCATTCAGGCGTATTGATTTCAAAACAGACTTTGGACCGTACTCTGGGACTTCTCTATCTCTTTGTTAAAATTCTCGCTGTGAAATGAATGCGTTGTTAAAATCAAACTTTTCCTTGTAGCTTCACTTTCCAATGGAGACTTTGCGGACTTTTAATCTAATAAATGCCGTAACACATACCTTGCAGCAATAACGCAATGCTGTGTAGGCTAGTAATTTCATATCTTAGGGAGAATGAATCTATAATAAAGTATTCTTGAATGTTACCAAAGTTTTGTAATGCAAGTTGTGAATAGTGCAATGGCATCTCTTGAATGAATACACATGACTATATATTAGTGCCACAGTTTGTTTATTCTTTAAAAGCTTATTCTAGAAAATTGTACAAATGGATCGTGGCAAGCCACAATTTGCTCAAAAGTTCCAATGCAGAGTATAACCCTAAATAAATATTAATATAAGTTTTATCGCCTTTATACATTAATACGACTAGACGTACAAGTTTCCTTTAATCTAATCTCAACACGGACTCGGCTCAATGAATAATCTGACTACTAGGGTAACTTGACTTGGCATGGTGTATTTAATAAATATATTTATTTTAAAATGAACAAAATTTGCCCATCTACTTGTATCATTCAAAAGAATCCTTTTTATCTTCCGACTTCTCTTATCTTTGAGTAAATTGTTGTAAGCCACAATCCATTTGTACAATCTTCTAGAACAATGATTATGAAATATAGATCTTCACCCTTGACTACCCAAATGCTACAAAAGCGGCATCATATCAGTATTTTGTTGATTAAATTAATACACTAGGATTACTCTTGTCTCACCAAACTCATCCCAGATTAGGATTGGGATTAGGGATTTATCGAAACTGACATAGCCAAGGATCAGTTTTATTTAATTGAAGTAGAATGCTGCTGCACAATTTAACTTAAAAGATAGTCATCTGTCTGGCTTCGCACTTTGCAAATGAATAAATCAACAATACCCAGCATGTTTATGACTGCAAAAAGAATGAAAGTATTGAGAGACATTGGATCTTTTGCTGATCTCAAAGAGCTACTCCAGTTATAGACAAATTTCAACACAATGGAATATCTGAGACCATTAAGCTGTTAAACACCGCATCTAGTGCGGCTAAGCTGCCCGACGCACACATGATTCAATGAGTTGAAATTATTATTTCTAAAATTTAGCTCTGCAATATGTCCGAGAAACAAGAGAAAGTGATGATTATGTTGTATGAAATTTGAATACTGGTGAGTTGGCCGGAAGAGTACACACTTGAGATAGAGCTCAACCAGTTAAGTGCCCTGATGGAACAGCTCGATTGTTTTCTTGAATAAATCATTTATCGCGAATTTGTATGCATTTTTGTATAATTTCAAGACTTTTCCAGATTTTTCTAATAGCTTAAACACTCTATATTCTTCCTTTTTGCAAATGGTAAATTAAATATAAAGAAATAACTAGCAGGTACAGCATACATTCGTCTCAGACTAATAAGCTGGTCCAAACACGGAAATTCGATGTCATGTACAATATGTGGCACTCTAAAGAAAACCAATTAGGAGAGCTATTCATGTACATAGTGTCGTTTGGAAGTGGACATGGACCACATCGCACCAAGGAACAAATTCGATGCCATGTACGAGGTGTGGTACTTTAAAGAAAACCGATTTAGAAACCAGAACCTGTACAAAGTGTCATTTGAAGATAGATAGAGATCATATGGTAGCAAGGAACATATACATCAAGTATCTGCATCCTTATTCAATCCCGCCTCTGGGTAGTGAAAGCGTGAGCAATCACTGTAACGGAGCATCTAGCATTGCTAGTTTCTCTGTGGAAATTCTCGATTTTCTCGGAAATCAGGACTTTTAACGAGGAGAAGCTGTTTGACTAATTAAGCAATCCAGCATTAGTGGCTCCCTAAACTTTTGGAAATCTCACTTCAATTACTTAGCTCAATGTGAAATAACCAGTAGTAAATCAGTCAAGTACTTATTGTAACAATTCAATTCAGAAAATTTATTTCAGACTAACTAGCAGTGTAAATAGACGGTTTAACGTCTTTAGCTGCCTTTTTCTTAGCAAGTTCCTCTTTCTTAGCTTTTCCACTCTTTGGCTGACTTTTTTCTACCTCTGAATGTGATTTGGGTTGAAATTGTGTTTTTGGAGGCATTATACTTCAGTTTTACACTTTCTCCTTGAACTTATCTCACGTGAATCGCAGAACACCAATCAAATTTCGCGCAATAAATATCCTAGAGGGTTATTCACATTGCTCGGAGCCATTTTCATCTTCAATGGTGAAGATTTGCAGAGCAATAACGTTAGGAAATAATATAACAATAATTAAAAATTCAGGGATGGTATGTCCGGTATGCTTGTAATAAAGAAAAATCAGTTAGCAGGTTGTGGAGTACTTAGAGAGGTATGCTATGAAACTGAATTGGGCACTGATAATAAGCGGGAAAACGAATTTGCCAACTGTCTACGTATTTGATGAATAAATCATTTATTGTATCGCATGGACAAACTATGCTTAAAGACTTTTGAAACTGAATATATAAGGTATCGGTTCTTTTGCTTTATGACAAATGTTTTCACGTCAGCGCCAAAATGTGTCAAATATAAACAAGTCACTATTAAATACGGATTTAGTCACATGATCAGAGTTGCAAAGCTTGAAAACGGAAATAAATGTCAAAATAAAATTTATATCTTTTAAAAAATTACAAATACTGCTAGCCTTTACGTCAGTTTATATTGTTCTCTTGTACACTTACTACTGCAAAACATTCATAAACATTATCGGCAAGTCCTTTCTCTAAGAGATCAACAGAATTTCATACAAGAAAGAAATTTCATTGTGGAATTTTGGCTAGCAATCTTTTTAATTTTCTTAAAGAAAAAAGGAGCTAAAATGATTTTGATTTGTTTCCTCATCACGGCTACTCTCGAAAAGTCTGAAAGGATATTTAATCATGCGTTGGACGGCTACCTGAAGTATGCGTACCCTGCCGATGAACTAGATCCTTTAAATTGCACTTCAAAGGACCCTAAAATGGGCATTGATATCATGGGTAACTATACTCTTTCCTTAATAGATTCATTAACAACTGCTTTAACCATGCGCCAGCCCCTTCGATTTATTGAGTTGATGAATTTGTTAATAATTCCAGATTTCGATTTAAATAGTACTGTCAGTGTATTTGAGGTAACTATCCGTGTTCTCGGTGCTTTGACAAGCTCTGCCCTATTATTAAAAGATAGCCACTTCCTGAACTGGCTATCTGATGACGCTACAATTATCAGTACAATTGTGGACTTTTATCCTAAACTTCATTATTTGAGTCTCGACTTGGGGGGTCGATTGTTAAAAGCGTTCGATACGATAACAGGGATACCAGCTTCTAAAATTAATCTCAGGCATGGAATTCCTACCTACAATAGAACTAATTTAATTTATTCCCATAATTTACACAAATCCTATAGAATTACAAACCCCGCTTCAGCTAGCACTCTGCTGTTAGAGTTTGGAATGCTAAGTGAATTAACTAACAATCTCACATATTATAACTACGCGAAAAGGGCTGTGTTTGCCGCGTTTAACACTCGCTCTAAAATCGGTTTATTCGGCAATGAGATAAACATAGACGGTAAAGTGATAGATCATCATCACTCATTGGGTGGTGGCATAGACAGTCTATATGAATACTTGTTCAAAGGTTATTTGATATTTAATGATGAAAGTTTTTTGGATTTATTCTTAATTTCATATCAACAGTTGATGACATTCAACGCTTATACCAGTAGTAGCAAATACTATTTTAAACATAACAAGCAATGCTTTAGAGTGGATGTGCCCTCTTCCTTCCATTTGAGTGTGCACAAAGATAGTTCGAGGATATTGATACCACGAATAAGCGGTTTAGCAGCGTTCTTTCCTGGTTTGCAGATATTGCTAGGAGATTCCAATCAGGCCTTTTATCATCTGCTGGTGTACATTAGATTACTTGAGATCTATCCATTTGTACCCGAGGCGTTTAATCTTAACTCAAACAATGTAGAATTCAACATGTACTTGTTACGACCGGAAGTTTTTGAAAGCATGGTGTTTATAGGAAGCGCGTTTAAAGATAGTTTGCCGGTCTTGAGGTCATTGATGACTGAAAGCATTGACAGGCTGAATTATTACTGCAAGACATCTTGTGGATACGCAAGTCTTAGTAACCTTATAATGGCAACAAAAGAGCCTAGAATGGAATCTTACTTCTTAAGTGAGACCGCCAAGTACATGTATTTGATGTTTAACCAGAATCATATGTTTTTGGGAATAAACTACACGTTCACAACCGAGGGACACCCAGTCAGAATACTGAACTGGAGTAAACAAAAATCGATGTATCCAATGTTTAATATAACAGACCAGAGAGTGCTGAAAATAAAAAGGACAAAACAGTGTTTATTGGCAACAGATCCCTATCAGCACTTGACACATGCTACATTTAAAAGTTTTGACAAATACATAACAGACAAAAAAATTAAGAGATTGATCAGGCGAGCATACAAAAAAGTCTTGTTCAACTTCTAACTTAATAAATAGCTGTATGATTACGCTGCCCATCTTATTAACCGGACGTGATAATTCCTTCTAAAAATAATATATGGTTTAAATACCAGTGGAGCAGTTTCTGGGGTGTGGACTAATTTACGATTATATCATCAATAATTTCTTCTCCTCTGCGTGTTTTTCGCAATTATTTTAAAAAATGACTTTATAGTTTGGTTTACTACCTAAAACATTTTTGGAAATGGTGAGCTCCAAATTCGTCATAATGTCAGCCAGTACACAATCAGATTTCAACCTGAAAACCACTGGTGCTCTTAAACAAATGGGACATCAAATATAAAAACTAGACTAACTTTCTGTAGCAACTTGGAACATTATTTCAGCTTTATTAATTTTATGGATTTAAGAGGCGAGTGGACATTCAGCTATTTGCGGAGTTGACGAGTATA
>JADGIF010000364.1:0-10082 GCA_018985225.1 Amoeboradix gromovi
TACACTTCAAAGAAATAGATAAGAGTAATGATGTTAGTATAACATTACAAAATGACACTAGAAAAGAGTACCGTCTAATAGAAGATCTTTTATTAATGATAGCACTTCCTCCGTATGGAGCACCTTTAAAGACGAGTTAGTCTAGTTTTTATATTTGGTGTCCCAAGTCTTACACAGGAATAAAATTTTCAAGTTTCAAGTTTATGAGTGTCTCGGATCTTTTGCATTCAATCTTGGATAAAGTGGTGCCACAAGAGGACATCTTTAACCAGGTACTGGAAGCGTTTTCAAAGGAGCAATTGCCATACAAGCTAATTGTTCATATTGTAAAAAACAGCAATGGTAACATGCATGCAATGGCAATGACATGCTGGGATGCAGCAAATGATGTCATGGTTACAAAAGAGATCAAGAGTGAAGCTAAGCAATATGTAATTACGTGTTATGCATTACATATTTGAAAAATCAAGTAAATGAAAATAAAGAAATGAGCGCAATAATTTTTAAGATCGTTTCACAGCCCTTGTTGAAGCCAGGAACTCCCGCATATGGCTGTGAACGCTTTATTACCTGTTAGTCAACATTTTCTCGTTTTCTCAAACGAGCCTGTGTCTTCAATCCAAGTTGATGTCCTCCAACAACTCTCTTTTCTTCTGCATTTCTCTTTGCAACAGTAGTTAGATTCTGTAGCGCATTTTGATCTTCAGGCTTGATCTCAGTCAATGCCAAGGTGGTAACAGTCTTTTGGTGAACCAGTTGTCCTAGTCTTGCTTTTCCTTTAACAATCATGTAAGGGACTCCCATCTTTCTGCACAATGCAGGTAACCACACAACTAACTCAATAGGATCGACATCGTGGGCAATTAGCACCAACTTTGCCTTCTTTTGTTCAACCAATGTGGTTATGTGCTTGATGCCAAATTTGATGACCATAGGCTTAGGACCTTTGTCAGCACCTTTAGCAATGCTAATCAGACGTTCTTTTTTCATTTGAGGTGTCTCAGGAGAATACTTTTTGAACAAAGTGATAGCCAACTTTGCGGTGTTATGGTCTACTGCGTTGTTGAATTGATTCAATGATGCTGGCACCTTTAATCTTTTTTTTAGAATAGCCTTTTGTCTTTGTCTCTTGATGTACAATGGCCAATTAACGAATCTAGTCAAATCGCGTTTTGGTTGAATAGATTGACCTACACCAAAACTTTTTGGAGTTGCAGCTACTCTAGGATCTAATGATTTTACCATTGCTGATGTGATTCATTTACGAAGATTAAAATACACTTGCACGTGAAATGCAACCCCTGAATTGTGATACTAAATTCCTAATGTAATAACAATTGCTGTGTTAGGATTCAAAACCTCCACGGCAATAGTTTATGAAAAGGGAATTACGACAACGACGAGAATATCTGTTTAAGTTGGCGCAAAAGAAAGATAAAAAGGTTCTGCTGGAAGAGGCGCTAGTGAAAAAAGTGAAAGGTAACAAACAGACTAGCACTTTAGATCTGATGTATGATGTTGATTTAGAAGCGCAGGACGACGAGTATGCGTATTTGGAAGCTAACAAAGTACTATTAACGACCAGTAGATCTCCGTCATCAACACTGCTGCAATTTGTAAAAGAGTTGAGCATTATTTTTCCAAAAGCGCACAGAATTAACAGAGGTAATGCTACTATTGAAGAACTCATGCAAGTTGCAAAACAAAAACAAGTGACAGACGTTGTAATTATTCATGAGACTCGAGGTGTACCAGACACAATTACTATTTCGCATTTGCCTAACGGCCCTACTCTTCGTTGCTCTTTGCACAATGTTGTAAGTCGCCATCAAGTTCAACAAGAAGCCCGTAGAAGTAACACCGCTGACTCTGTGGAGATGGAATGGGTAATGAAAAATGTGCCACAGTCTGATCCTTTTATTATTTCTAATAACTTCACCTCTAAAATCGGTGAGCGTGTATCTACCATTTTAAAAGCTATTTTCCCGGAAACACCCTCAGATACTAAGTTTGGAGCAAAGGATAGAAGAATTATCACAATTTCTAACGAGCAAGATTTGCTACTATTCAGACATCACGTTGTTAAGAAACGACAATTTTGGAAGGAAGAGGACGAGAATAAGGAAGACAAAGACGAATTCATGATTATTGAACTTGGACCTCGATTCGATTTAAAACCTTTTGAGATTAGACGTGGAACGATTGATCAATGGAGAGTAAGTGATGTAGAATGGGTATTCAGGCCATACCAAAGAACAGCATTTAAACGCAGCATATTTTAAAAGAATAAATTTATAAAGTCTAGAATTTATTTTGCAAGGTTTTAGCTAATGCAGTCCATATATCGGAGAAATCCCTCGAGTGTTGCCCAGTACCTTGCACCCATATAGCCAAAGTTTTTTCTTTTCTCTTTCACTGCTTCCAGATCCTCAAACTTATGAGGAATTTTTGTTAAATGCTTGACAGGCTTATGGTCGTACTTCGAGAAAACTGTAGCGTCTTCAGGCTGCACCATATAATCCTCGCAAGTTCTGCGGGATACAGATCTTTTAGTGATTGCCTGAAGTGCAGTATCATTACTAAACTTTGCAACGGTATCATTAGAAAATGGTTGAATAACGCTAGTCTGCTGGACCTGATTGTTGACTTGCATTTCTTGCTGAGGAACTTGGTTGTTTGAGTCTATTTGTGCTTGAAGGATTGGCGCAGATTGTTGCGATGTAACAAACTTTTGTGCATTTTGCTGTGGCACTTTATCAGTCTGGCTTGTTCCTTGCTGCGGTACCCCAAAAGGAACGTTCATGTTGGAGAGTTTGTTTTGAACGGTAACGCTAATAGGCTGTACTAAAATCGAAGAAGCGGGAGAAATTATTTTAGTGTTCACTGGAAATGGAGGCACAGGGACAGTATTTAGAGCTGGAAGCCAAGGTCTAGAGTAGACATAGCATAGATTTGTTGTGCTCATTGCATCTAAAACTCTATATTCCATAAAGGGCTGAACTCTATCGAGAATGTTAACTTCTCGTCCAAACCCTCCATTCCAACTTCTACCGTCATATCTTTTACCATCATATCTATAAAGATTACCTGGATCAGCCTTTTGATTTTCAAACCAAATCTTGTCAACAGTTGGGTGAATCAAATAAAAAAGAGGATCGTTTGGTGAAAAATCAAGTTGGCCCATATCACCTACAGCATTTTCCTGAGCTCCTCCAATGATAATATGTGGCATTGTGTGAACGGACCATTCCAACGTATATCTAAATTCATTGTATTTCTTAGATCTCATACCCCAAGTCTTGACATAGTTCATCATTTTTGGCATTGTAAATTCTCTTAGAATTCGCACCATTTTACCATTCTCATACTTACGGCGCAGACATCGTCGACCCTGGGTAGAATAATTTACAATGAAATTTGAGAAAGGACCATCTTTGACGCAATAATTGCTTTTTGCAGTGCCAAATCCTCCGAAATCCTTCCAAATTGGGGAAGCGAGTATGTTATTGCTATCCCTGATAAAATTCCAATAAGGCAAATTAATTCGGGCGTCTTTGAATCTAGTTTGTGACGGGTTTGCAGCCAGATAGTTTTGATAAACCGTGTTCAACGAATCTTCGTATTTTTTAAGAAATACCCTGTGGAAGGGCAGAAACTGGGGACTCTTGTGGAAATTTTTAGTATGCGTATAATGAATATATGTGAATTCATCATGGACAGACACTTTCGAATTTCGTTTAGATGGTGTAATCTTTAACAGCTGTACTGCTTTAATGTATGTATCTTTCTCCCATGAGTTCAAGTCTCTCCACTCCTTTCTGACTTCAATTCTTGAGCAATAGCTAAAAATCAGACTCAGAATTAAAATCATTTTATTGTAACTCAAAGGGGTGAAACAGTTTTGTTACTATTGCAGACATATTAAGGGAGTTTGATTGGCTCACATGTCTAGCTGTTCCGAAATTCTTCTTGGATTTCCTAGCTCTGAGACTTTTTTTAGGCTCAAAATCAATCTAATACATAAAAGATAGTGCGAGCTTTTGAAAAAGCTTTGCGAAAATAACGATGCCAATTACAAGATAATATATTCTATACAGTCTGATAGAAGTTGCTCGTTTTGGCTCATTGCTGGGAAACTGGTTGTCATGCGCAATGGTTTACGTACGCAGGACATTTACTATGTTAACTGCATTAAAATGCCGATCAAATACTTCGGTATAATGTTCGCACTTCATAAATTGTTGCTCATCTTTCAATTTGACGCTACTTTATACCGAGGTATATGACTACTTGATCTGTTGCTAGTAAATGACTTTATCTCTTATTTGCTCCTCATCTTCCCTTCTTATTATCTGATCACTTTTCTGTTTCTTATTTATTCATGATAATTTAAAAGACAATTAGTGTAAAACGGATGAGAGCTATGGCTATGCAACTATGATGATAGTTTTGCAATTGTCACTGTCAAAGTTATTAAAATTAAATTTCAGAATTTTAATTAGCTTTATCAAGTACCAAATGAAATGCCTCGGGTCATATTTGGGACCATTTTCGCATAGTTTGTCTCAAGAAAACGTCACTCCTCTACCCCACCCTGAAACGCATTCATTTTTATGGCCAGTTTACAGTCCAATTTTCCAATTAGCTGTTACCCAGTCAGTGCACCTGCTGAGTTCCAGTTTGATTTCACTGAAGAAAACGCTCATTCGGATAATGTTCATGCAATGTTATTTGATTATAATGATTTAAATCGTATCGGTCTAGATGGTTATTTGATCTGTTCAATTGACGCCTTAAATCAAGATTTATGTTCTAAAGATCAATTGGGTTCTTTTATAGCTGGTAATACGAACAGTATTCCACTAAAAGGTGGCAAACAAACAATTCCTGTTAACAAATCAGGATATTGGTGCATGGTTCACGATGCTACCCAATCTCCCAAAATCAATATAGTTAACCAGCAGCTTCAGTTGCCTGCGCCTTACTTACCATTGCTCAATTTTTATTACTATATGACAGTTATTTATCTTGGGTTAGGTATATACTACATGGTTAACAGCATTAAGCACCTTGGCACAACAACTAAATTAAACTACTATATTTTAGGAATGATTTGGATGTCTATGTTAGAAATGGCACTTGGATATGGATATTACATGTACTGGGGTACTTACGGCGCTACTTCCCCATTGCTTTTGTTCTTGTTCGCGGTACTTACGAGTGGCCGTAATTCAATTTTATTGCTAACATTTCACAGTACCTGCAAGCAAGTCCTGAAGAGATATAAACTATATTTGAGTTTGTACGGTTTGAGCTCATTTGTGTATTTTCTTCATGTCTTAAATCCACAACAAGAGCATGTTTTGTTTTTTGTAGCATTGCCGTTAGCTTTATTGAGTACAGTCTTTGTAAACCATATTCTGGCACATGCACAGCCTCAATTAATGCAATTGTTCTCGATTACAGGTATTCTGCTATTAACATAGGAGTGGGATTCGTAGTACTAGCGTTATTACATCTGCTATTTATTTACCACAAACAAGATAGACAATTTTATGTAGCTACATGGCCATATCGATGGTTAGTATTGGACGCGTTACCACAAGTGTTAGTGTTTGGATTAGTCGTGGGACTAGTTGTATTGTTTAAGGCAGATGGAAGTAAAAAGAAGGGATATGAATTAGTAGAAGAACTAAAGAACAGTGAAGAAGGAAAGAATGATTAATCCAGATTAATAAATAGTTTATACTCAGAGCTCAATTGCCATTTATTCTATGACAAATAACTTTACAGATTAGACAAAGTCCAAGAATGTGCTCCATAAAAGAAGACTAAGCGCGGATCACAAATTGAAAATCGGAATTGACTGGTTAGTTAGCCAAGAACTCGCCCCGAATTACAATGTAAAGACCCTGCTAGCCCATCGCAATAGAGCTAGAATCATTACCAACAACAGCAAATCTATGATCTGATCTATAGGACTTACACTCGGAAAGGTGTTAGCTACAATATGGAATACGTGATAAAGATTATGATAGATAGTGATTTACTATGGTGATCGCAGTCATTAAGGATGAGGGCTCGTAATAGCAAGTTGTCGCCTGGAGATTACTTTATAACTATTATGTAATTAATTTTCTAGGTTCATCTTTTGAGAGATTGTGGAGCCTGGTCCCATGTGAATACCAGAAACACACGGATACCAATGACTCGAATAGTATGTGTCTTGGTGGGATTACCAGCTAGAGGAAAGACTTACATTGGACAGAAGATATGCAAGTATTTGAACTGGTTGGGATTAACATGCAAAGTTTTTAACGTAGGAACATACAGGAGGAAAGTAGCCGGGGCACATTTACAACACGAGTTCTTTGATTCGTCTAATGTGGATGCGGTGAAGATGAGACAGCTAGCAGCACTGGATGCTTTGAATGATCTGTTAAAATGGATAAATGAGCAAGAAGTCGGAGTTGCTATTTATGATGCAACCAATACAACAAGAGAACGGCGGGAGTGGATAATTGAGAAGATTGGTAAGAGCTGCCAGGTGCTTTTTGTAGAAAGCGTATGTACAGATGAGGCAATAATAAAACAGAACATATTTGAAGTGAAAGTAAGTGGACCTGATTATTTGAACTCCATGACTTCAGAGGAAGCTGCAATTGATTTTCAAAAAAGAATGAAGCATTACGAACTAGTTTATCAGCCGTTGAATAGGGAGGAAGACGGGCACTGCTCATTTATTAAACTAATTAATGTGGCCGATAAGATAATCGTGAACTTAGTTACTGGTTGGGTTCCTAGTAGAATTGGATATTATCTGATGAATTTACACATAACTCCTCGCAGAATATTCTTATCTAGGCATGGTGAATCTGAGTATAATGTTTGGGGTAAAATTGGTGGGGATTCATTACTTAGCGAGAGAGGTAATAAATATAGCGAATTACTTCCTGGCTTGCTGGATCAATTCTTAAATGGAGAGACTATAAAGGTGTTTAAAATCTAATTTAGGTTTTTACCAGCACTCTAAAAAGAACAATTTTGACTGGACAGCATTTGAAGTTCGAAAAAAAGCAGTTAAAAGCGTTGGATGAGATTGATGCTGGTATTTGTGACGGATTGACATACGAAGAGATAAATGTGAAGTACCCAGAGGAATTCGATTATAGAAACGCTGATAAATTCAGATACCGGTACCAAGGCGGTGAAAGCTATTTAGATTTAGTACACCGATTGGAACCTGTAATAATGGATTTGGAGAGGCAAGAGAACATATTAATTATTGGTCATCAAGCTACTTTAAGGACTATTTATGGCTATTTCCATAGCTTTAAACAAAAAGATATCCCTTATATTGACATTCCTCTGCATACACTGATATCATTAACTCCTAAAGCATACGGATGTGCGGAGGAAAGAATCAGTGCCGATATTCAGGCAGTTAACACTTACAGAGCTCGTCAACCTTCATTTGAGGATACTGTTGAAAGAAGACCTTCTAGAACTGGTAGAGTTGCTATAAACGAACTTACTGAACACTCCAGGGTCTCTTCAAGAACTCACTCAAGAATGCAGTCAAAAGAGAAATAAATATCGCATATTTTCAAAAATCGCAATGTAACACCTTGAGAAATAATTACTGTAGTCGAGTCTTGCGCAGCAATCTGCAGCCGCTGGTTCGCAGGACATATTGGCTCAATTCATCCATGCTGCCATGTGGTCTCTATCTCCAAATTACAATTGGTACAAGTGTAAGTTTCTAATTTGGTTTTCTTTAGAGTACCACACCTTGTCCATGTCTGACTAGTAAATGCTTCATTACATTCAACCATCGTCTTTCCTCTTTGGTTACAGTCGAACTTAAGCGTTCCTTGAATAAATTGTGCAGATATCTCTTTCCTGGCGTCGAAAGACATCTAATTCTTCCATGCTTGGACCAGTTCCTCAGTGTTGATGAATCTATACTACAAATATTAGTTACTTCTTTAGATTTGACATATTCGGGATTACATCGATTAATTCCATTAACCATTTGTAAAGATGAAGAATATCGAGTAATTATGGTATTATAAAAATCTGGAGAAGTCATGAAATTACATAAAAGTGCATACAAATTCGCGATAAATGATTTATTTTATAAAATTTAATAGCTGTATAGATGAAACGCTTTTAGTATGCCAAAGCTCTTTGATTTTTAACTGAATTGGGTTTTGCGATTTCGTTTTTTAATACAGCTCCAATTACTTTAGGTTTGAATGACAGCAAGGGCACTGCAAAAGAACTTCTAGTTGTTTCTGGTACAGCAAGATTGCTATCTGACTGATATATGCCTGGTATTTTAATTGGACTAGATACTTTAGTTTTCTGTAAGCCGGTTTTAAGATCAACTTTTTGCTTTTTCAAGGCGTCTGTAAGATCTCTTAATCTTACCCTGGATGAAATTATTATGTGTTTAGGTATCTCAGAATTTTTCAATTGATCATAAGCATTGTCAATACCGTACTGCAGTAAGTCATGTTGGTTACTTATTGAATTTTTATGATCCTTATTTTCATAGTTATAAAAACTGGTCTCGCCCATATAGCGTAAAATGTCATTTAACTCGGCTAGATATTTTTTAGAAATTTCATGCCTTTCTTCCAGTTTAATTTTGGAATTAATTTCTTCGATTCTATCTTGGCTGCCTTGCAAGCCATGAAATAAAGACATTTTCTCAGCATCTGAAATTACCTGCGGATCATTTAATGTTTCCTGAATCCTATTGTATTTGCTTATTTTATCGCTTAACTCTCTGACTTCACTTAGATGCTTTGTTGCTTGTTCTAATTCAATTTCCTTATCGTGAAACCCCATGCCTTTATAAAGGGCTAAAGGTTCTAACCGCATTTTACTTAGTTCTTTATTGATACGTCTAACTTTTTTGTTGAGAGATTCAACCTTAAGTAAGACAGGATGTAATACCTGTTTGACTGGTGAAATATCAAAGTTTAGAACGTAGCGGTATTTTAAAATTTCATAGATCAGATAAGATCTAAAACGGACTTGTCTTTTAATTGATGGACGATAATTTATCTCTTTATCATGTGATTTGGCAACTTTCGTGAAATCATTCGGAACATTAGCCGATTCTATGAATGATAACAATCTATCCGTGTCCGATTTTAACACAGAACTAATTAGTACTTCGATTGGTTTGTATTCACTTAAGGAACTTGATTGAATAATTGAATCGACGAGCTGCCTTCTGGTATTCTCGAGAGCATCGCTGTTGTAGCCTTCAGTAATTGAGGAGACCATCTTTATGTGAAGGTTTTGATCTTTGACAAATGGTAAGAGTCTTTTGATATCAGACTCTAATGCTTCCTTTGTTGGGGGAGTGTAGGCTAGGGTGGGAATTGAATAAAATAGCTTTAATATTAAAATAAACATTTTATTCGGGTTCAGTAAGGATGTGTGATCCTTTAAAAAAGTAATTCAGGGAACGCTAGAGAATATGATTGGCGATGAAGTCTCAGAATATACTGTTATATCACGCTATAGGAAAAAATGTGCAATCAGCGTGAATAAATCCGTCAATTAGTAATTAACTGTTCCGTTGTTCATTGTCATCGAAAGTTCAATGCTTATATCGAGTGGTAGCATTGGCATTTGTAACCAAAATGCATATTATGGCGTACAAGCACTCTCCCGTGCTGGTGCTAACCGATGCTCAAACTTTGGTTGTTGAAAAGAAACGAAGCGCTATTATGTCTATTCGAAATAAATAACTGGAAGTGCCTTCATCAGGTGCTGAAAGCAATGTAAATAGCAAGTGACATCCAGATGTTCCAACCCAACTCATGATATGTGCATTACGTAAGAAAGCAACAGCGACTACTTTCGAAAGAGGATCTCCGAAAACATATATCATATTTACTCAAATGATATCGCTTGATGGTTCGAGTCGGGCTTATTTATACATTTTTATGTCGCTGTCGATGATGGCGAGGTATCTGTGAAGCAGAGCAAGTTTTGAACAGTGAAAGTGGCATTTATGAAAATCTTGGGTGGCATGAAAGAGACAGAAGGAGTTGATTCTT
>JADGIF010000365.1:0-10044 GCA_018985225.1 Amoeboradix gromovi
AATCTATCAATGGCAGATCCAGGTCTTGATTCAGCGATATGCGTTCTTCTACTCGTTGCAATAAGATTCAATAAATCACTTGTCTATAACTCACCTGGCGTTGGATAGCTGCTTACGGGCTCGGAACTGTAGGCTGTCTTTTAATGAGTATTATATGTATCCAAAATCCCTGTTTTTAAAAATAACTGGAGCAATCAAACACCATCCGTAAAGTAAGAAGGTGAACCAACTGCACGAAATCTTTATCCAGAAACCTACCTCGGATTTGCCTACATCATAAATACCGCTTGTACTGTTCCAATTGGTTAGTATACTTGCAATGTAAAACAAACTAAGTAGTATAATACTATGATACACAACTGGGTGATTCCATGCCATTGCATGTTTTAATATGCCTCTAATCAGCGTTAATATATTTACTATTAGGCCGACAATCATCACGGTCTCATTTAGAGTACCACTGGACATAGACCCAATTAGAAAGAATGTAGCCTGTAACCCTACAACTACAGTGCTTAGTAAACCACTGCACGGTATGTTTGCTTGTATTTCTGGACGAATACTCATTGTACTGAACACTAACAACATAATCAGATGTACAATGATAAATATGTTCACTTCCAAGACTAGATGATATACACAATAGCTGATTATTGCCAAGTACCCTAACATTGTAGATCCTACAATATATGTTACATGTTTTTCCACTAATCTCATAGTTAAATCAAAGCTTAGGTTTATTATTGTCATGGTTTGTATTATTAGGAACAAACATGCCAACATAAACATCACTGGTATATAGTACTGTGTGTCAAACACAATAAATATAGCCAATACTGCAGTCGAAGTAAATCCCATGATCTTGATTACAATCTTGAACATATCGACATGCTCATCATAATATCTATTTTTTAAATTTATAATTAATTCAGTTACGATGTACATGGCGCTGTAGTAACAGTTTGTGCGCAAAACAATGTCATTGTTAAGCCATCTGAATCCATATAAAATAGCACTATACCCAAGCAGTTCTAAGCTTGATAAAACAGTGGACATTTGAAACAATAGGCCTACAATAGATAACAAGTCCAATTCAGTGATAAAGGCTGTTTGACTGCAGCATATCAAAATTTTAACAGTTTAGTTGCTTGGCCTGGTTTCAAATGAAGATTAATTTTTTGACACAATTTGATGCTAATGAAGTAATTGAGAGTATGGTTTGTACTAGATCAGCGATGGGATTAAAGTACAAAAGCGAGTGGCATATAAATAATGAAAACATTGGAGCTGTAGGAAACATCTCAATATTAGAAGAAGTATCCGATTTTGTAGAACAAACAAGTTGTATTATGGGAGACATAAATGGCACCAGAATGGTTTACAAAAAAGACACTTGGATTGCAGCGAGTGGTGATTATTTAGACTGCAAAGGTGGACGCCCAAAACATGCACCATTTCAAAATGTAAAATCTTTTATTAACGGTGGAATGCTGTATGGCAGTTGGGGTAGTAATGGCGCAAGTTTATACAAAAGTGGCGAATGGATTAGTATCTCTGTTGTGGGTGTTGCTGACTTATACTTGATGCATAGCGGAATTTTAATAAAATATGAAAACGGTTCTGTTGGGCTATATGGAGACAGCGGTGACATTAAATTATCTAGTACTGCCTTGGATTCTGTATGCGCATACGATGACAGAGTGTACTCATATATTGGGAGTCGAGTAACTTTATACCAGATGGAAATAATTAATAAACCTGTGTACGGTCATATTTCTATAAATTCCAGACACGTGCGTGGAAACAGAATACTCCCAGAGGCTGTATTTATGGACATGGGTGATGCGTTGAACATCACAATCACCAGTGAATTTGATGATTTTTATGAGATTTCAATAAATGGAGCCCCAAATGTCTATATTGTAGAGCAGGTCAAGAACAGTTATAGTGGCTTCACAACACTCATACAACTGAAGGTGGAATTTAATGCTGCAAATGTGTTACCAGGTATCGCAATTAGTAATGGAGTGGTGATGCTCACTTGCACTGGCAACTGTATGTTTAGATTAGATACCGGAGAACCATTGAATCTGAAGTATGGATACTTTTCGATATTTACAGGATGTCCCTACGGCTCTTCTATGCAAATAAATAATGGATTTCTATCTGTCAGCTACAGCCAGTTGATTCAATTCAGCATTGTAACTTACCCTGAGAACCTTCAGCTTGATGAAATGAACAGTGTAATGGTACGAATTCAAGGATTTGGCTATTCTAAGCATACATTTGACAGTTTAAGATCCTCCCAGAACTCAATTTGGGAGTCAGATAAAAAAGATGATAATAAGGAGTTCTTGAATATCTCTCCAAGCAGTGCTGTGTCTTTTGTGTGCTTAGAAGGGAGTGAATGTGCAGATATCGTTTACCTTGAGGCCTTCCCGAATCCACTGCAATTGTACTTTAATGTAACATTTAAGTCTAATTTAATCAATTCATTTTGCACTTTGGAAAGCAGTGCAGTGATTGAAGTGTATGGAATTGAGTTGAGTCACAAATTTGGAGCTATATTGTCTGGGGTGTCTTTTGTTGTTTCTATGGTTGTTGTCTTGGTATTATCCATGAAGAAATACAGATCTGAACTCTACAAGTACAAAAATAAACTGCATAATCAATAAAAATACCTATGAAAGTTTATTTTAAGGAATGGATTAAATCTTCCAATTCGATGGATTTGGAACCGCTACTCGATATGCTTTGCAGCGTGGCTGGTTTTCTAAAATGTTCGCTTTGATGGGGTTCGTTTCCTAAAAACACGGAATTTTCATCATTTTCGGCTTCACACATTACCACACTATTTTCTAAACTTTCTCCAGGTGGTGTCACTGCCACAATTAGATCCAGTTTGCGCTGTTCTAGGAGTTCAATTTCATTAATAAGATTGGTTTTGTATTTTTCCAAGTCTTGGATTTCCAACTGTAAGTCTGTTCTTATTTCAATTGGATCCGAGTTTTGTGCAGGAGGCAATTCCAAATTATTTATTAAATCTGAAGAAATAATGCTACTTTGTACAAGTTCGTTGAATAGTTTTGAGATTTTCTCTAAGTGGGAGTTCTGGCGCATCTGCTGTTTTTGTAATTTCCAGACTTCCATTCTGTAGCTGCAGCCAATGTTTTGACATTCCCCTTCATTTGCACTTCAATCTTAAATTTGGCACTGTCCCAATAGTAATAAAAGCGTACACAAAATGTTGCAAGGTAGAAACAATAGCGACGCCAAATGCATAACCGGACCTGCTCGAATTTTTTAGTAATTTCAAGCATAAAATGTATGGATTCTTTAACTGATAAGACATTAAATATTGCGACTAGATCGTGCATCGAAAGAAAAAGTCTAGTATAAATTAAAGCAGTAAATATATTTAATTCTATATGACTCAAAAGTGCCAGTATTTAACGTAATCAATCGTCCTTGAAAGATACGAGGGCCAAGACTGGTATACTGAGTCAGTGCAAAGACGGGCAGCGGTTTCAATTTCATATGCTTAGAGTATCAATGACAATTGAAGCAGCTAGGACACCCGTCCAATACTAAAGGAGTTAAAAAGTCAATGAACCAAATCTTCAAACTATCGAATGTCTGCTAAAAAATGGCGAAAAACCAATTTGGCAGGAAAGAAATGATCACAGAACTATTTTGACAATTCTAGGTAATCAAATAAGGGTGCCTTGAGAGATAAGTTGAACAGCATAAATTTTATTTAAAACAGTTATACAACTTCCAGTTGGTCATTTCAATAGAAGAAATGTATTTTAAAATTAAGCCCTCATTCGGGTGCGTTAATACATATTTTTCAAAAGCAATGAAGTCTTCGTATGAGATGCCACATAGCATCTTTTTAAATTTGACCACATCTACTAATGAAACCTGGCTGCTAATTTGCTCTAGTCTAATAAGTACTTCGTCCTCTCTAATCCCAGGTAAATGCAGTATTTTATTAAAGTAAGATTTCAGAGACGAAACATCGCTTTCACTCGGGCTAGCAGCAATCCCAACAATTTGAACAAAATCAGACGGCTTTAAGGACTTGGATTGTTTGATGAGCTCCTTTTTAAATCTCTTGGGATTAAAATCACAGCTTTTGAGTTTTTTTGCAAAGATTAGGTCAATATCCTCGATAACGAGAACTGTAGGTTTAAATAGCTTTGCAACTGTTAGGATCATGTATATCAGTTTAGCAACATCAGCTGCTTCTTCATACACACCTTTCATCGAGCTTGGTACCAGTGTTAATAACATCGCTGATGAATGGTATGCGATGTTTGTGCATTGATCTTTCATCAATTTCACATCTTTGCCATGCATTAGTGTCCTGCATCCTATAGGCTTTGCTTTGTCTTCTGTACTTGGCGCTACCTTGGAATCATTCTTTAATTTCACAGAAACTGATTTTGTCTTTGTAGCTTTGGGGGTTATTGCTTCAGCTGGTCTAATATACTCAACAGCATGTTTAGCCAGCAACGGTAGTTGGACCATATTTATTGACCTGGAGTAATATTCAGCAATTGTGTTGCTCTGGTCTATTGTGTTGCGAAAAACGATATTATTTTTGTTTTCAGCCAGATTAAAAATCCTCAATCTACCCAATTCCTCCAAAATCTGATCAATGCTCCATCCGTTTGTTGGATCTTTAACTTTCTTTGGCTTTTCAGTCTTTACTTTCTTTGGCTTTTCAGTCTTTACTTTCTTTTTATTCTTTTCCTTTATAACCTTTGTTTTCAAGTTGCATTTCGATTCAGCAACAGCAGCAAGCAATTCTGCTTTCAGCTGAACAGACAGGTTGTCCTTTGCACTCATTATTTCGCCCTTCAGTGCTTTGGAATACAACAAATATTTAGAATGCCCAGAGTGCCAGTGATCATCAACTTTGTCAAGTGGCCAGAGTTGCACAAACGCTTTACAGTAATACTCTAAATCGGAGTCTTTTTCGCTTCTAGGATCGTCCTTGTTTTCGAAGTCCTTGAATGAGTTTTGCAAGTAGTCACTTTCAAGCGCTAACAAATCCGTGCCCACCCACTGGTCCACTTGATCAACGGTAGGATAACACTTGCAATCCTTTTCAATTTTCATGTACCACAGTCGGAATTCAACCCAAACTTTGGTCAAAAACAGCGGGATTTCTATGTTTTCAATTCTAGTCTTAACAGCAAGTAGCTCATTATTAGCAGTTGCTTTATTTATTTTGAATTGATCTTTTATTTTGTGAACATATTCTGGCTCCTTATCCGTCAGCTCGCTGTATGGAATGGACAATCTCAATTTAGCCTCTATTTGTTTTTTATTTTTCAGAAACTTGAGCTTCTCCAATAAGCCTCGAATTAATGCCTGTAGTAAAATAGCATCATCATATCTTATTTCTAGAGATTGAAAAGGTAGTAACTCAGGCACAGCATCAGTTGCTAAAAACGGGAAAAAAGGTAGCAATCTATCGGTATTTCCACTAAAATAAAGAATTTTACCAAAGTCGCTAGATTCAGCATTAGAAATATCAATTAGCAACTCATCCAGTATATGAGATATGATTATTTGGTAATACTCTTGTTTATGGATATTTAGACAATATTTCTGAGCAAAGTTGAGGTGTTCTAACATTGATATCAGCGCGTCCTTGCCCAATTTAGCTTTGAACTTAGCCATATCATCCAGTGCCATCTTTTCATAGTATTTTACAGACATTGCGGCCTGACATTTTTCAAAATTTTAAATTTAAAACGACGGATGCTCAATTTCAGGAACAAAATAGAAAAGCTATTTAAAAAGAGCGAGGAGAGTGAAGGACTACTGACAGTCAATACTGAACTGCTGTCTAACAGCCAGATTAACACTTTTTCTAGCGGTCTAAGCGCTATTTTATTAGGTGAGCTTTTAATCATTCTAGATGCAATAAGCTATGGTTTATTAATATTTCCATCGAACCAAAAGTATTTTGAAAATACCGGTAGCGATGGTATATCTATGTTTTTGGTTTCTACTATTGTGTCTCAATTATTATTCGCCGTAACGTCGCAATTTAAATGTGTAAACGGTTCCATGATGATTGAAGTTATTCCTTTCCTTCATACCATTTGTTCTTATGTTTCGTCTTCGGTACAGCCTCATCAGATTATGCCTACCGTTATGGTATCGTATGCGCTTTCCAGTGTCATGACGGGGCTTGTTTTTTTTGTCTTGGGCTATTTTAAAATGGGTGAGACCATGGAATTCTTTCCTAGACATATACTTATCGGTACTATTGGCGGGGTTGGATGGTTTTTGATTCAAACTGCTATCGAGGTAACTACGCAGCTTCGCTTTCATTGGGATTTCTTGTTTATCCAAGAACTATTTGAATTCCGCAATATAATTAAATGGGGTGCGGCACTACTATCTTGTGTTCTCTTGAGATTGCTGCAGCTTAAGTTCAAACAAACCTGGTTTGTTAGTCTTTATTTTTGCATTTTACCTCTACTGTTTTATCTCGTAGTTTTTATAACAAACACCCCAATCGATGAATTAAAAGACAACGGCTGGTTGTTTAGAATGCAAGTACAAACAGACGCACTTCACTTTTACAAGTATGTTCAGTTTAACAACGTAGATTGGAGTGCTATTCCACCTTTACTTCCTACCATTGTTTCAATGAGTTTCTTTGGTCTTTTACACGTCCCTATAAATATCCCTGCGCTAGCGATCAGTACAAAAACTGATATTAATCTGGACAACGAACTAAAGGCACATGGTTACTCAAATGTGCTAGCTGGTTTGCTATTTACTAATCAAAATTATTTAGTTTATAGCAATTCCGTGTTATTCATGAAATCGGGCGGAAACAATAGAGGACTAATGGTACTACTAGGTTTAGTTACTACTCTTCTATGGGTTTTTGCTATGCCTTTGTTTCAATTTTTACCAATGATTGTAGTAGGTGCACTTATATTTCATATTGGTGTAGACCTGCTCAAAGAGAGTGTATATGATACATGGAAAGTAGTGTCAATTAGTGAGTATTCAAGCATAATTTTAATTATAGTAAGTATGATGTTTATTGGATTTACAGAAGGTGTTTTAATCGGAGTTGTTTGTGCTTGCATATTCTTTGTTGTTAAATCAAGTCAGATCAAAGTTATCAGGTCCATGTACACAGGTACCACAGCTAGAAGTACTGTAAGAAGGCTTTATCAACAAGAAAAGTATCTGGAATTAATGGGAAGTCAAATCCAGATAATTCAAATAAATGGATTTTTATTTTTTGGTACAATTAGGCAGATTAATGAGTTATTGAGCCAACTATTGAAGGAATGGGACAGTAATCCAATTAGATATATCATATTAGATTTGAAATTGGCACTGGGGATTGATTATAGTGCTGCAGAAGCGTTTATGAAGATCCATGACTTGACAATTAAAAAAAGAGTGTTTCTAATACTTAGTGGTGTAAATGAAGAAATATCACACTGGCTAAAGAAGGTGGGATGTTGGCAGAATGAGAGTGACTCAAATGTGGTCGTAGTCAATGATTTAAACAGTGCTCTAGAATGGGCAGAGAATGCACTACTGAGGTCATTTTACAAGTTATCACAGCATGTGGATTACAAAGACATGATTCCAATGGATATAAATCAAATGTCTTATTCTCCGATGACTACTTTTTCTCCAAGGCAGGCGATGTCGCAAAAAGCATTTCAAAATGTGTATACAAAGCCTGCAGAGGTAAATGAAGATTTCAACTTGTTACGCTCTTGCATATATGAGATGGGCGGTAACCCCGATTTGTATGTTAAAATACAGCCTTATTTTAAACGACGAACCTTCCAGAAAGATTCAATCTATTGGAGTAAAAACGATGCTAGTAATAATCTTGGCATAATTCAAAAGGGACTATGCTTATTGACAGATGACTTTGATGTTGGATCTGTTTGCGAGACCACTATTCTTCCAGGTATAATATTTGGAGAAATGTCAATGATATCAAATAAGTGTAGAGCTACTACTGCAACGTTTCTAGTAGATACCACATTATGGGAAATGAACAGAACCAAGTATGAGGAACTAAGAGTTGCTGATCCTTTAATGTTGTTGGAGTTCATTACTTTAATGATGGCATATAATGACTTGCAAATGACTCATATTTCAAGGCAGCTATACCTGTTGAACAAGTAGAAATAAATACTATACGATTTATTTATTTAAAACGTAAACTTCTGCTGTTGCGGTTGTCCAAAAGACAATGTTCCATCTTCATTCAATGCCTGTTCTGCCATGTTTTCTGACTGAAAATATTTGTCCAATAAATTGTTTGCCCTTTTGTATATCTCGTTATTGTTCATATGTGTCAGATTGCTCAATTTATCATAAGCGTTGTTTTCTTCAGCTATTGTCACATAAGGATTAAAGTATCCCTCAGTTTGGCCTTTTAAATCCCCCACTTTAAGAATATTTGTTAATCCATCCAAACACACCTGGATAATGCCTATATCCATACAGGTCAACATGTCCAACAACGGCCCTATGCATCCGCAACTTACCAAATAGTCCACCTGATCTGGGTTCTGCATTCCACCTGTGGTGGCGTTACTTAGAGCCCAACATGCTTCTCTTTTTGTCTTCATGTCACCATGCTGCAGGCACTGTACAAGATTAGGAATCATACCGGCATCAATTACTTTTTGAATCTGGTTTGCGTTACCAGCAGTGATGTTTGAGATGGTCCAACAAGTTTCCTTCTTGATCGATGCTTTGTTTGAGCTCAACAGTCTGTACAACGGTTCCAACACATTGTTACTCAATACTAACTCAGTCTGCATGTCGCTACCAGTTACGATGTTTCCAATGCTGCGCAATGCAGGAGTTTGAACATTTGCATTTGGATGATTTAACAGTTCAATTAAGCGAGGAATAATACCAGATTTGATAACATGCTCAATTCTATCATTGCTTCCGTCACTCATATAGGAGATTGACCACAACGAATCAACTAAGATCTCTTCATCCGAGGAGCTCAACAAATTCTTTAAAACAGGCAAAGCAGGTGCTAGGCAAGACCATTCAGCAATTGGGTGTTTACCGCGGCAGAAGTTAGACAATGTCCATGTTGAATTGCGAACAAGCGACAGTTTAGAAGACTCTAAAGTTAATATTTGTAGCAGAGGCATCATAGCACCACATGCTAGAACTGCATCACGACATTGAGGCGCATCACCGGCTATATTACCAAGGGCCCATACAGCCTGTTCTTTAACATCCATATATTCTGATTGTAGTAGATTAACAAATTCAGGAACCGCACCACTTTCAATTACAGTGTTAGTCTGATCAGAGCTACCCGAAGCGATGTTTGTGAGAGCCCAAGCAGCCTCAAAGGATATCACACTATTCTGACTGCG
Source organism: Amoeboradix gromovi (assembly GCA_018985225.1). Classification (NCBI taxonomy): domain Eukaryota; kingdom Fungi; phylum Sanchytriomycota; class Sanchytriomycetes; order Sanchytriales; family Sanchytriaceae; genus Amoeboradix; species Amoeboradix gromovi. The sequence continues at coordinate 9,420 of JADGIF010000365.1, forward strand.
CAAAAGTTGAACAAGAACTGGAACAATTCCAGCAGAGATTATTTGATCAATTGGTGGATTGCGTTCCTTTGAGAGCATACGACGGATCTGGACAACAGTACTTAGTAGGACCTTTTCATCATGGCGTTGGACGAGATTCTGTTTGATTACATGGTAGTCGTCACCCAAGTCCATATGTGGCACCTGTTCTTGGTTGCTCTTGTCTTCGAAAATCATTCTTCGTTTTTGTAAGTTTTCCTCTCTTTTTTGTCTGCGCAACTGTAAAGTAGCATCTTCCCTTCTTTTTTTAACTTCATCAGCACCAAATTGACTTCTTTGTTTAAATGCTGATTCTCTAGACATTTGGGACATACTTAATGAAAAGTAGACTGGGGGTAAGAGGGGACGACAAAAAGAAAAAGGATCCACACAGGTATCATGCGTTGCTGCTATATGATCTATCTGGGACACCAAATATAAAAACTAGACTAACTCGTTTTTAAAGGTGCTCCATACGGAGGAAATGCTATCATTAATAAAAGATCTTCTATTGTACCAATTTACTTTCATTACTTTCAATCCCCTCTTCAAAATAAAACTAGAAGACCCTGCATCTCGTTCAAATATATGAGGTCTTTGAGCATCT
>JADGIF010000366.1:0-10016 GCA_018985225.1 Amoeboradix gromovi
ATAACATTACAAAATGACTCTAGATAAGAGTACCGTCTAAGAAAATGCACCTTTTGCTTAGATGCTCAAAGACCTCATATCTGGTTTTATTATGAAGAGGGGATTGAAAGTAATGAAAGAAAATTGGTATAATAGAAGATCTTTTATTAACGATAGCACTTCCTCCGTATGGTGCACCTCCTTTAAAAACGAGTTAGTCTAGTTTTTATATTTGGTGTCCCAAAAGTAAAGCGATTTCAAATATTGCGCTGATTGGCTAGTTTTCAATCACATGTTTTGACTCTTTGATAAATTAAAACCAACGAACGAGTCCTTGATGTTGAAAAAAAACGAGCTAGTTGCATTTAACGACCTTCAGGGGTATGTTAAATATGTCGGAGCCGTGCATTTTAGAACCGGAGTTTGGGTTGGAATCGAACTTACACAACCAAACGGTAAAAATGATGGCGAAGTAGATTTTAAAGGCACCAGAAGGCGATACTTCAAGTGCAAACCTAATCACGGCTTATTTGCAAGAGAGAGTAATGTTGTCAAAGTGCAATCCAAGATGAGAATGCCAAGAAAAAGATCAACTCTCTCAAACTTATCTGGTATTAATAGCAATTACAGCTATCCAGTAAGCAGAACATACAGTTATCCATCAAGTACGAGCAAAAAACCTCGCAGTAATACAGACATATTGCGATCTACCTTGGAAGAGTATCAAAATCAAATTACTCAAAAAGACGACGAAATTGAAGAAAAAGATTCTAAAATCAATGAACTGCAACATGAATTGATAAGCGGTAAAAGAAAGATGATTGATATGGAACGTAAACTAGACAAGTTTAGTGCAGATATTAAGAAATTCGAAGAGTCTTATGACCCAGAAAAAGTAAACCATCTAAAATTGGAAAATATCAAGTTACAACAGACCTTATCTGAGGCAGACAACGAGATAAAATTAATTCAAGAACACTATGCCAAAGTAATTGATAGTCAAAAGCTTACAGTTCAGCAACTCCAGAACAGCTCAACTTTAAAGAACGCGGATTCCATTGAAAACAAGAAGCTTAAACTGAAAACGGAGGAACAAGCCGCTAAGATATCTCATCTAGAAATAATGCTGGAGAAGCTAGATACCAATACAGCTAAATCGGAAGTTGAGTCTCAATTTCAATCTGATAAAAACCTGCATGACTATCAAATGAAAAACGCGAGCCTTGAAGTCGCTATAAGTTCAATTGAAAACAAGAATGAGCGCTTAGAAAATCAACTCGAGAAGCTGAAAGCAGAGCTTTCTTCTTCTAGGAACACAATGGTAGAGTTACAAAAGGAGAAGTCTAACTTGTTAACTGAAAATGGAGGACTAAAGAAAAAAATACAGATGCTACCTGAAGATGAAAACAGATCTTCACCTGACAACGCTGATGCTTATGCAGAACTTTCGCTTTTAAAAGCGGAAAAGCAGTCGATGGAGGATCTATTTGAAATAAAAGAAAATAATTTGAAGACTGAGATTGACATGACCAAGAAATCTAATGAGATGTTGAAGCACAAGATAGCGCAGCTGAACATTGAGTATCAAACCAAATGCGATGAAGTATTTCAACTAAGCACCAAATTGTTAAATGTCGAAAACAAAACCATGCAGATTGTTTCAGAATTAGAAGCCGAATTAGACGAATCAGCACATGAGAAACTTCTCCTAGAGAATGAAATAAAATCAAAAGACAGTTTGTATATACGATTGCAAGAGGAATCTGCATCATTAAAGGTAGAAAATGAAAGACTACTCAAGTTATCTGCGAATTTAAAGAAGTCAAGACGACAGACAATGACTAACTATATGGAAAATGTAGATAGACTGATGACAGACATGAGCAAGATTCAAGACACTATATCGGAAAAAAGAACTTCTAGCAATAGGTCAAGTTTGATTGAAATCGAAAATAACAGAATGTCGAAGCTCTCGGATTTATCTAGCAAAACATATGATGAAGAAATGTCTATAACAGAAGCTGGTATAACATACAAGGATGAATGAGTATCTGTCCAGAAATTATACTTTAAAATAAATTTTTTTATTGGCTTTAAACAGGTCATTCGGTCGCTTTATGTCTCGATCCAAATCACCGCGAAAAGTAGCTGAAGAGAATAACCCTGACTTTAAACTTGCAGGAATAGGTAACTATATGTTTGTTAAAACCCTGGGTGAAGGTAACTTCGCCAAGGTTAAGCTAGCTAAGCATAAGCTAACGAGTCAAGAAGTCGCGATTAAAATAATTGATAAGTCCCAGCTTGATGAGAAGAAACTAAGCAAGCTCTATAGGGAAGTGAGAATCATTAAAATGCTGCATCATCCTAACATTATAAAATTATACGAAGTTATCGAAACAAAAAACACTTTGTTTTTGGTAATGGAGTGTGCTAACGGTGGCGAGCTTTATGATTACTTAGTCGTACACGGAAGATTAAAAGAAAAGGAGGCACGGGTAAAGTTTCGACAGATTTTGTCGGCGGTCTCATACTGCCATAAAAAACGTGTTATTCATCGAGATTTAAAGGCAGAAAACTTATTATTAGATGATAACATGGATATTAAAATTGCCGATTTTGGATTCTCTAACGAATATGATCCTGAAGGAAAGCTAGATACTTTCTGTGGTTCACCACCATATGCTGCACCTGAGTTATTTCAAGGTAGACGATACGTCGGTCCCGAGGTAGATATTTGGAGTAATTTATTATTTATTTAGGTTTAGGTGTTATCTTATATGTCCTTGTCACCGGCTGTTTACCCTTTGATGGAAAGACTCTACAGGAGATGAGAGAATCGGTATGTAGAGGTAAATATAGAGTACCTTTTTACTTGTCAGAAAGTATTTTATACTAATTTAGCATGCGAGAAACTTTTAAAGAAGTTTCTAGTTCGTGACCCAACCAAGAGAGGTTCATTGGATATATTTGCAGACGATCCTTGGATTAATGAAGGATATGACTCATCTCCGATTGTGACTGATATGTCATCATCGATTGTAGAGGATGAGGCGTTGATTAAGATTATAGAACAGAAATTTAACATTCCCTCAGATCAAATCAGAAAATCTATCCATGAAGAAGTCTATGACGATATCTCTTCGTTGTATTACATGATGTATCATGAAAAACACAAGACTGAAACTTTTGAACAAGCCGCTAAAGTTCTTGATGGAAATGCAACAATAGTAGTACGTGAACCTCCTCCAGTGCCACCACAAGCAGTACCTGTTCCAGCCAATAAAATGTTAAAAATAGCTGAAGATGAACAAGCTAATCATCAAACTGAAGAAGATGAGGTGCAAACATCAAATAAGGTTGGAGACAGCTCTTCTATGAGCAGAAGAAGACGATTTACGGTGGCGGGAGAAGGTGACGTACAGAAGTTATCTGCAGATGAAAACGATGAAGAAGCTTTAAAAAAATTAGAGGAGCTACGAAAAGCTGTCGGAAATAATGAAGAGACTTCGGATGAAGGACAGCGACGAGTAAGAACTACTAGTAGCAATGGATTCTCAAATATGTTCAGAAAATCGATGGTTGAGCCAAACACTACAGCAGTGAACTCAACCGCTCAAAGCAGAAGAGATTCGTCTAATTCTCAACAGACTACAAGTGTGGTTCTAGATGACAAGCCAAGATCTTTAAGATTTACATTTAACTCATCTAATACCTCTTCCAAACCACCAGAAGAGCTAGTGCAGCAACTCATCGCAGCTTGCCAAAAGTCGGGATATACATTCAAGCTAACAGGAAGATACGTACTTGAATGCTCACCAGCAAGTGGGTTGAAAATTGAGGTTGAAGTTTGCAGATTGCCTTTGTTAAAGAATATGCATGGTCTGAAGTTTAGACGATCAAACGGAAGTGGAAATGAGTATAAAGAGGCGTGTGAACAGATTTTAGGATTGCTTAATTTATAAAATAAATCATTGTAAATTTTTATTTTGCCAGTCAAAATAGTTCATGAGTAACCGCAGGATCAAATTTGTTCCCGAATTCTGAGATTCAGATTTCGATCGAGGTGTGGCATTGAATAATCTACACTGAAAAAGAATTCTTAAGGAACAAGGAGAATGTCAAAGAAAGCTATCGAATTAGAAGAACTGTATTCAGCTCATAATTATCACCCTCTACCCGTAGTTTTTGCAAAAGCGAAAGGATGCGTTGTATGGGATCCGGAAGGGAACGAATACCTTGATTTTTTATCTAGCTACAGTGCAGTAAACCAAGGTCATTGCCATCCCCGTATAGTAAAAGCATTAGTAGATCAAGCCTCTGTTTTAACACTCTCTTCTCGCGCATTCCACAATGATCAATTTGGTAAGTATGCAGAGTTTATTACAAAATTATTTGGGTACGATCGTGTTTTACCGATGAACACAGGTGCTGAGGCTGTAGAGACTGGTTTAAAACTAGCCAGAAAGTGGGGCTATGAGAAAAAGGGTGTTCCTCAAGGTAAAGCATTAATAGTTGCTTGCGCGGAAAACTTTCATGGAAGAACGCTGGGTGTTATTTCAATGTCAACAGATCCCGATGCATATGAAAATTTTGGACCATATTTACCAGGTGTTAGTTGCAAATGTCCGCATACCGGTGATATTGTTAAACATGGTGATATCCAGTCTCTTGAAAAGGTATTTAACGCACATCATAAGAACATTGTAGCGTTTTTGGTCGAACCCATTCAAGGCGAGGCTGGTATTAAAGTTCCACCGCCTGGTTATTTGTTGCAGGTGCGAGAGTTGTGCTCAAAATACAATGTTTTACTTATTGCAGATGAAATCCAAACTGGAATTGCTAGAACAGGTAAAATGCTATGCGTTGACCATGACAACATTAAGCCAGACATGGTTTTGCTAGGGAAAGCATTGAGTGGTGGAGTTTATCCTGTTTCTGCTGTTCTAGCGGATAACAAAGTTATGGATTGCATACGACCTGGACAGTAATTGTTGCTAATTTAGACATGGTTCTACCTTTGGCGGTAATCCTGTAGGTTGCCGTGTAGCTGTAGAGGCATTAAAAGTTATTATCGATGAGAAGCTTTGTGACAGGGCTGAGGAGTTGGGTGACCTTTTAAGACAAGAGTTGAGGAATTTAAATAATCCGCTGATTAAGCAGGTAAGAGGAAAAGGTCTACTGAACGCAATCGATATTGATGCAACAAAGCTAAAAGATGGTAAAAAGGCATGGCACATCTGTTTATTAATGAAGAAGTATGGCGTGTTAGCAAAACCAACTCATGAGACAATTATAAGACTAGCGCCGCCATTAGTTATTACAGCTGATCAAATAATGAAGGGGGTCTCCGGAATCCAAAAAGCTCTAGATGATATTCACTCTGTCAATATCAGCGATATCGAGTAAAAGATTTACTGAACTTTACGACTTCTCCAAATCTTTCTATAATCTTCATAATCGCTTCTAAAATGCTTAGGAACACAGTCATCAAATACCATCTCATAACTTGAGCCGATTTTCATGAACTGTACAGCAAAAGGGCGCAAACTTTTATTGACAGTGTATGTGTAATAATAGGCTTGATGGAGCTGCCAATAACACTTAAAGGTATAGGCAACAGCAGGTATCAGGAAATATATTGATAATAATAATGTTATGCTGCAAAGAAGAATGATGATAGCAACATTTCTGAAAGCTAATTTGTACAGAGATTTTCTATTCATTAGTATTCTTTGTTCGAATACAAGCAGATCTTTATTAGCAGAGTGCTTAGGTCGAAATACTTGCTTCTTGAATGGATTGCTAGCATATTGTGGAGACAAAAGATTTTCCATTTTAAATTATTTATGTTTGATCCCTTTTCTAATGAAGTATTTGGACACCAAATATAAAAACTAGACTAAGTCGTTTTTAAATGAGGTGCTCTATAAGCAGGAAATACCATTATTAATAAAAGTCCTTCTTTCATAAATGTCATTCACCTCTTTCTAACATAAGAGGTCTTTGAGTGTCTAAGCAAAAGGTGCGTTATCTACTACTTTACCACTATTATCTTACTTTTTCTTCTTACCACCTTTCATATAACTTATTTTTTGTTTTCTCTTCTTGTTGATCATTGTTTCTAAGATTTCGATGGATCAAAGGCTTTTATACTTAAATAATTTACTTGAACCAATCTGAGTAATTTAATTAAATTTACTATCGGTTAATATACACTTGAAATAATGATTCAAACTATCTCAGAAAGTTACTCTAGTTTTTATGCTATTAGAAGAGTCCAGAGAACATATACTGGTACAATGGAAGTTTATCTTATCACGAAAACTGGTTTATTGAATTATGGCCTTAAGCGGTACATAACAGAAAGCAGATTAACAACTAGTCACGTGCCGCAAAACCGTGGTGCTATCTGAGTTCAGAAAACGCAAGCTGTTCTGTTTCTGAACTGGTCATTAAGAAAAATAAGGTCTAAGGGATCACGCCAGAGCTTTATCTTGGGGCTACATTCGCAAACTCTGTCCCAAAATCTCACTCATTTATCCATTAGTCCAATTTAGTGTATCTGAGTCTGCTCAATATATTGCAGACAATTCTGATCATGTTAAAATAAACCATAATATTATTAAAACTTTGGCAGATGAATGGAAGACATTGGACTGGAGCATAGAATCTAGTTTTAATGAATGGAAAAATCCATTACATCCGTATGATATAGATGACCAAGATAAAAAGTTGAACTGGATCTTGCTAATCGACATATTAAACTTTTCCTTTTTTGCTGATCCGGGTGACGAACTGTTTACTGTACAAGGTCATACTGGATACTGGTCATTGTGCGCTGCTTTAAAAAGAGCACATGATTCTAACATTAACATTACCAATCCCAGTCAATGGCTATATATTGATTGGAAGGAGGTATTTAAAAGTGATAATGAAGTGGAAATATCATTGCTTAGTGAGCGAATTGATATAATACACAGAACCAGTAGGGTATTAACTAACTGTTTTGGTGGCTCTTTTGCTAGCTTTGTAAACATGTCTGAGAATTCTTGCCAAAAACTTTTGAAGTTATTGTTTACTCACTTTCCTCATTTTAGAGATGTGGGAGAGTTCAAAGGAAAAAGAGTATACATTCTGAAGCGTGCGCAAATACTGGTTGCCGATATATGGGCTGCATTTGAAGGTAATTCTTATGGGAGGTTTAGTGACATAGATACAATTACAATGTTTGCTGATTATAGGGTTCCGCAATCCCTTGTTGCGCTAGGGATGTTAGAGTATGATGAGAATGCATTATATAGAATCGAAAAAGAAGAGTTGCAGCACAATGATCCATTAGAGCTTGAAATAAGAGGAAATAGTATTTACTCGGTTGAACTGTTAAAGAGGTGCTTAAAAGACTATGGAATAGTTGCAAGCTCAATAACTTTGGACTTTTATTTATGGAAATACGCAAAAGAAAGAACCTTGAAGGCCCCAGTCCATAGAACAAGAAGTATTTTTTACTAAAATAAATTTTTAAATTTATGTGTTTTTCAAGCTAGAGCCTTCAGCAGGATCTTGTATTAAAAAGTACACTAAAATCAAACAGGAAGCCGTTCTACTTAATGTATTTGAAGTAGGCACCCAGAAGAGGGTGCAATTCCTGTTGCAGGGAGATTTGAAGAAAAAATGATGAGCGCAGAGTCCATCATTAGAAGACGCATATGGGCAAACAGTCTAGAATGTGTTGAAAAACAAAGGATACAGAAGAAATACAGAATACCGGAATTAAACAAGACTCTAGTTTATCAAAGAACATCAAAAGAGGCGAAGTTATTATGTCGAGCTAAAGTATTGGGGATTAAAGTACCTACCGTTTACTACGTTACTGCAGATACTATTTACATGGAAGCCATAGAGGGCCCCACTTTATTAGAGCTACTGAAGTCTAGTAATGACTTAATTAATACTGAAACAGGTGAAATAATCGGGAAGTGTATTGCAACTTTACACAATAACCACATTGTGCATGGCGATTTGTCACCAATGAATATAATAATCAAAAAAAACACTCCATATCTAATTGATTTTGGATTATCGTTTAATAGTCGGCAAGTGGAGGATTTCGCAGTAGATATGGTTGCATTCGACAAGGTGCTTAACAACGTCGAAGTCTTTAATTCCGTTTTAAAAGGTTATATGCATAACGCGGTACAAGACATCACAAAAAGACTGGAAGCTGTTAGACAGAGAGGAAGGAAAAAGTAAAAAATAAATACTTTACTAAATTGTACCTGGGACATGATAAAATTTAGAATTGTTAGATATGTAAGTTTAGATCAATCCCACTAGATTAAATCTAATCTCAACATCGATTCAGCTCAATATATCAATTCAGATTAACCTGACTACTAGGGAAATTCGAATCTAGTACTGCATCTTTGATAAAGGATTTATTTTTAACTAAAGTTAAGTATCACTCGAACGAATCTTCCTGTTCTGCTCAACTTAAATTTTTCTTTAAGTAAATTGTAACTTGCCATAACGTATTTGTGCAATCTTCTGCAATTATCAATTTTGAAAAATATAGATTTTCACACTTGACTGACTCATAGTTAAAAGTCCTGATTTCCGAGAAAATCGAGAATTTCCACAGAGAAACTAATGCTAGTTTCGCCATTGACTGTCATCGCTTACGCTTTCACTACCCTGAGGTGGGATTGAACAAGGATGCATATACTTGTATATGTTCCTTGCTGCCATATGGTCTCTATCTATTTCCAAATGACAATTGGTACATGTGTAAGTTTCTAAGCTGGTTTTCTTTAGAGTACCACACCTTGTACATGTCTGACTAGTAAATGATTCATTGCGTTCGACCATCGTCTTTCCTCTTGTTTGCACTTGAACTTCAAGCATTCCTTGAATGCGTAATGCGACATTTTAGCCATGTTTCTTGCGACCTTGCTCGACAAGCTACTTATCATTTGACTAGTATTGAACGAGGGTAAGTATATCAGATTATACGTCTTTGTATGCTGTACCTGTTAATTATTTCTTTAGAATTGATTTACCATTTGCGAAAAGGAAGAATATCGAGTGTTTAAGCTATTAGAAAAATCTGGAAAAGTCTTGAAATGATACAAAAATATATACAAATTCGCGATAAACGATTTATTCGAGAAAATAGTCAAGCTTGAAATGAGTGTTTTTGTTCGTTAAATTAATACACCCGGATTAATCCTAGATGGATTAGATTAGTGTTATCTCATCAGCCTCAGGCTGGAATGGGTATCAGGAATTAGTCTAAAGTTACATTTCTAACAATTGTCCCATCATATACATCTATTCTAATATTAGTGCAGAAAAACAGGCACTATTGATTAAATTTCCGCTGCCTAGATCCCGCTTGAATACCTTGAGCACTTGTAATGGTAGAGTAATCTCTATTCTGCTTTCCAAACCAATCTCAGCTTAAAACCAGAACCAAAGCACATAATTCTGAATAACCTTACATAATGATTAATCATTATAGTGACCGTGCCCTATTTGTATACACTGATAGCAAATATAGTATCTTGCTCTTATGAACATCGAGAATGGGATGATTAAGCCTTTAACTTACCCAAAATAAATCTTCCAAACATACCTATTCCATTATATTCTTTACAACTATTAGTGATGCACTTGTTTTTTAGAAGTCTTGAACTTCATTTCAAACGAATTCTCGATCTTTCCGTTTAATTTTCTTTAGTAATTTTGGAACAATTTTCTCAATTACACTTGTCCAAATTTTACTGCATTGATATTACACTCAGTAGCAGCCAAGTACCGTATTTGGCTTAATTGCAGATAACTAAGGGTTTCTTCCTATTTTTCTAGTTTTCATGGTTAACCTGACTTCGCCTACGTTAAATGTGAAGCTCTCAAATTACTTCGAGATCCCACACTCCTTCAGTGTAGACAACTTGGGTAAGTGCCATTTAAGCATATTTTTCCCTACATTAATAAAACAATACCTGGATTAATATCTCTATGATCTTCGTGACGACACG
>JADGIF010000035.1:0-31474 GCA_018985225.1 Amoeboradix gromovi
GTAATGTTATACTAACATCATTACTCTTGTCAATTTCATTCTCACAGACACTACATTTCTTTGATTTACTGGTGTATGAAAGCTTTTGCTTTCTCTTGGCCATAACTTTATTAGGAAAGGTCTCTATTTATGGGCAAGATTAAATGAAAATATACCCTATTATGAATTAGTATTATGATAAAGATTGGAGGAAAGAGTAAGAGAATAGCTGCACAGAATATTTATTTTTGAAATTTCGATACAAAAAGTTACTTATTTTCCTTTTATATTCGTCAACTCCGCAACTAGCTGAATGCCCACTCGCCTCTTAAATCCATAAAATTAATAAAGCTGAAATAATCTTCCAAGTTGTTACAGAAAGTTAGTTCAGTTTTTATATTTGATGTCCCTATTGGTAATCTAGTGTAGTTTCTATGTCTTCTTCCTACCTAAAAATAAGGATGTTTTGTCAAAAAAACTATTTATTGTTCTTTAAAGCAGTTGTATCTGCATGTTGTAGGCCAGTGTTTGCCAAGATCATCGAATTTAATGTATTTTGAACTTTCCTAGTAGAAACCATGTTTTAGACACATCAATCGAATTTTTGACACAACTGCTTAATTCATGACTTTAGAGCAGTTTGGATTCAAGAGAACTCTAGTAGACGATGGCGATAATGCTGAAAAATCTAGTAAGATTCGAAAGATCGTTGGCAATTCAGAAAACATTGACAAGGATCTGCATATTCCAGAATCTTGGAAACGTGAACTAAGTGATGAATTTGGTAAGGAGTACTTCAAAAGACTACAAAACAGTTTAGCAGATGCTCGAAAAAAGAGTGTTGTTTACCCACCAGTTGATGAGGTTTTCAAGTTTATGAATTGCAAAATCAATGATATCAAGGTTGTTATTATTGGACAAGATCCTTATCATGGCCAAAATCAGGCTTGCGGACTAGCCTTTAGTGTTAGCAAAGTTGTGAAAATACCGCCTTCCTTGAGAAATATTTACGACGAACTCAAAAACGATATTGCAGATTTTGAAATGCCATCTCATGGTGATCTTTCAGGTTGGGTTTCTGAAGGAGTATTCTTATTGAATGCGTCCTTAACCGTTACAAAGTCATCACCTAACTCTCACAAGGACTTTGGCTGGTATAAATTTACAGATGCGATAATCAAAAGGATTAGCCAGCATTGTGAAAATGTTGTATTTATGCTATGGGGAAGTTTTGCGCAGCAAAAGGCATCAATCATCAACAGCAAGAAGCATCTTATACTGAAAGCAGCACATCCTTCACCATTTTCAGCACACAAGGGTTTTTTTGGATGCAAGCACTTTTCAAAAGCGAACAGCTATTTGTCTGAAAACAAGAAAAATCCCGTTAATTGGAGTTTGAAATAAAAATGCGTAAATAAACAAATTAAATTTTTACTCTGCCGAATTATAAAACTACAGAAATACAGTTTTACAATGGAAAAAAATGTGACATAAGCTATGAAAGTCGACCGCGGGTAAAAGGAGTGCCGTCAAAAGAATTTATAACTGGTGAAAAGAGGACTAAATTCAAATTAGTAGAAAAGGATACGAGGAAACAGAAAATCAAGAAAGGATATTAAATAACCGTATTTGTTGGGAAATGGTAGGAAAGCGCACTTTAAGGCTGTGCTCCAATTCCAAACATATTTTTTTGCCATAAATGCTCAAATGAGGACAAGGTAATCATTGTACCTGAAGATTATACGTCCAAAATGTTATAATTCAAGAAGGGTGTGAATAGTAAAGAATTTGGAAAAAAAGAATTTCAGGAAATGTGAATCATGCTTTTCAATTATTGATCTTGATCAGACTGCTAGTTTGAATATTAGAGATGTATTTATTAGTTATACGACATTCAAATAGCCAGAATGGCGAAATCTTCCTTTAGAAGACGATATCAATATACTATGAGTCAACTCTTCCCAATATGTAAACCAGGCAGCGAATGCTTTATAGTTTATGTGGGACACCAAACATAAAAACTAGACCAAGTCGTCTTTAAAGTAGGTACTCCATAAGGAGGAAATACTATTATTAATAAAAGTTCTTCTTTCAAACCAATTTTCTTTCATTAATGCCATTCACCTGTTTCAAATATACGAGGTCTTTGAGTTTCTAAGAAAAAGATGCATTTTCTTAGATGATACTTTTTATCTGTTCCATTTTCTTCTTAACACCTTTTGTATAACTTAATTTTTGTTTTCTCTTCTTATTAATAATTGTTTCTAAGATTTTGATGGATGAAAAGTTTTACACTAAAATAAGTTACTTGGACTAGTCAGATTAATTTAATTTAGTTTACTATCGGTTAATACAATTGAAATAATGATTCAAACTGTCTCAGAAAGTTAGTCTAGTTTCTATGTTTGATGTCCCTTTTGTTTTAACGAGATTTTCCTATTCTTATTATGTGTGTCCCAAAGTTGCAGACCAAAGTAGCCGGAATTGAGTTCTTTTCAGGTATAGGTGCATGGAAATATGGAATGCCTGATATAGATTTTGTTCCGTTTGATATCAATGAAAAGGCGAACTCAATTTATTTTGACAACCATGGCGTTAAACCTATAGTCAAGAATTTAGCATCATTGAAATGCAAAGAGATACCAGACGCATTGATATGGTGCATGAGCCCACCTTGTCAGCCATTTACTCTACAGAAATCATCGAGATATAAAAAAAAACATGATTTTAGAAACGATGCTCTGATTAACCTCATTTCAATGATTTCATTGAAGTTGCCTAGAATAATAATACTTGAAAACGTTGCAAACTTCAAAAATAGTGACATTTGTGAATTATTCAAGAAAGCATTGAATAACAACCATTACAAATTTGATGAGGTCCTACTGTGTCCCACTCAGCTTGGAATTCCAAATAAAAGGAAAAGATACTTTCTCATCGCGATACTTGATCGAGAATTCTCATTTGTGCAACCAAAAAGTATTAAATGTAAGGATTTGTCTGAATATTTAGACGAACACGTTGATAAAGGTTTCTATATAGAGATTCCGATTCTTGAAAAGTACTTTAAAATAGCAGATATTGTAACATTTTGCGATCGTGACAGTAATTGTTTTACAAAGAACTACAACCGCATTATTGAGGGAAGTGGAAGCCTGATTCAGACCAAGCTTATAAATCTTACTCCAAGTGAAAGGATCGCGCAAGTACATCAAGTAGGATTACGGAGGTTCACGCCACTGGAAATCGCTAGAATCTTTGGATTTCCAAGTGATGCTAAATGGAACGCTTTATTAAATGAACAATACAAGTTGCTGGGCAACTCCATTAATGTAAATGTTGTCAAGTTTATATATGCTCAGTTAAAGCCTATCATAGACGACTTGAATTCTATAAAATAAGCATTAACTGGCATGACCACACGTTCTTTGCTGTAAATTATTCGGCATACGGGTCTTCGCATGCCTTGACCAATCGTAAGTAATAAAAAATTGAATTCCCTTGTAATGCATCAAGTCTATATAAAATTGTCAACGTGCTAATATTTTGTTTCTCAAGCAGACCATACAATCATGAACTCTTGTGCCAGTTGTTCTTCTCATTTGTGCAAAGTAGAACTGGCAGATATTTTGGGAATGCTTAAACAAATACTCAGGTCTTTAGTAGCGCTACAGTTTACACAATTATGTAGCTGAAGACGTACTCTAGATGTAATGCCCTTGTTTATAGTCTTTCAAGCTTCACGAGTTTTGTCATGTTAGTGGACGTGTTACCGTTCTAAGGAAGTCATTTCGACCCAATATTCTTGTCCGAGGGGCCTTCTTCTTTGAAGTAAACTAGTTTCTGTTCAAATTGAACGGTTAATAAAAACATGTTCTTGTAATTCATAGATCAAGTCTCCTTTGTTTACTTTATGTTCCAGCTCGAATGCAAGCTGATAAATCCTTTAATTTATTGTTTAAGCAAACTAAGTAATGAGATTTCTTGCGAAATAACTGATGATGGCTGCACATTCTCAGCCTGTGATGAAGGTAGGACTGTCTATGCTGTTTGCAACATATCATCTAACATACTTGTTGTCATCAATGATATACCTGTTAAGTCTTTCACAGTTAATTCGATGTCATTCTATCAAGTTATCCAACACTTTGATTGCATGTTTCTAGAAATTGATGTGGATTTTATAAATTTTAAAAATATGGCAAAAGATACGGTTTTTAGTTTACCTCAAATACAGGCTGAAAAGTTACACTTAGAATACAGAAAACTAAATCTTTCTGGGTATGCTAAGATACTACCACACCTGAATTGGAGTTTGTTGTTAAACTCGCCATTTCTTCACGTAAAAACCACTGAAGATGAAATACTGCTAAGTACCACACTAGATTCTATGGAAACCAAAATAACTATTAACCCTCATGATTGCGATGCATTCGAGTCTACTAATTTAAGCTGTATTGTTCCAATGCATATAATTACTCAAATCATGCAACTTGGGAGCATTACAAAGAAACCAGTGTCATGGTATTACCAAAGCCAAAACCCAATGGTGCTGTCATTGGATGTGAATGATTTGTTTGATTTTGACGTAGTAGTTTCAATCAGTGAACAAGACATAGAAACGGTAACACAAAGAGGATCTTCGGGTGACTACGCTAATAGTACAACTAATGAATCTGCAGAGGTAGAGAGGTTATCCAATACTGCAGCAGTCGGGCCTCGACCTTTGAAGAGGATTAAATACCAATAAATAATTTTTATTTGCAGCTCGATTGTTTTCTTGAATAAATTGATTATTGAGAATTTGTATGGATTTTTGTATCATTTCAAGACTTTTCTAATAGCTTAAATACTCGATATTCTTCCTATTCGCAAATGTTAAATGGAATAAATAGATGTAATCCTGAATATTTCAAATCTAAAGAAATAACTAGCAGGTAGAGCATGCATTCATCAATGCTGAGGAACTTGTCCAAGGATGGAAGAATTAGATGTCTTTCAATGCCTATAAGAGATAACCTGTACAATTTATTCAAGGAACGCTTGAAGTTCAAGTGTAAACAAAGAGGAAAGACGATAATCGAATGTAATGAAGCATTTACTAGCCAGACATGTACAAGGTGGGGTACTCCAAAAAACCAACCTGCTAGTTGCTCTGTGGAAATTCTCGATTTTCTCGGATATCAGGACTTTTAACGAGGAGAAACGCTTAAATTCGCAGTTTCCTGGAGGATCAAGAGTTTCAGCAGAAACACCTACGACGCTGCTCCCTCCGCTGCGATACTAACTGACATCATTGAAAATCTGAGGCGGGAGCCTTGGAGACATCTGTTTTAAAAAGTTTGTCTTGTTCTTGTAGTGTCTCTCAAAGGACCCCTTGAAATGTCTCATCGTAAAGTCACTGATGATAAGATCAACAAAGCTTTAGATGCTCAAGTGGATTCAGGTGACGAGGATGAATTAGAGTCGCAAAATGTAATTAATCAGCAGGAAATTCTTTCTAAATCCGCGATTATCAAGCAAGAAATTCAATCTTACTTAAATCGTGGGTGCCCAGAAGATGCGATGAAGTCTGCTTGTAAGGACTCTTCAAAACATGTTATCGAAGCTCTTATCCCAATTTTTAATGATATTGTAGGCTCCGGTAAATTATCCACTGACAAATTTGTTTCTTCATTAACCACTAATGAATTGGACGTTTGTATGAAGTACATTTATAAAAGTATGGAATCCTTAACAAAAGGCTTACCCGTAAACATATCCAATGTTCTTTTGTTTCATGAAAAGGTGGTTAACCAGGCTGGTGTTGGTAGCATTGTTCGTGTTATAGCCGACACACAGTAATAAATCTTAAATTCAGTGTATTTATTTAGTCTTCTTCTTCTTGCCTAAAACTGCTGCTACTCGACTTGTTATCTTCTTTTTCGGCCTTCAGTAATCCTTCAAACTCAATCCTCTTTTCATTTGCAAGTGCTTCTAAATAATTCGCATCTTCATATACCAATGACCCTTCCACGTTGAATGACCTTGCGTTATCAAACATCATCTTGAAATCTATTAGCATTTCGGCCAAGTCACCATACTTTCCATTTTCTAATTTGTTCTGTATTTCATTCAAAGATATTGGACTCTTTATTTGCACATAATAGCTTGGATAGTCTACCTTTGACGGTAACTTTAAGAACAAGTATGCACGCTGTCTATCGTATCCCTCGCTGGTATCTAAATCGCTGACAATCGCATCAATTAAATCGATTCCATATGGCAATAAAGTCTTTGGTTTCTTATAAATGCTCCTACTTTGCGAAGCTTGTCTTTTATTAGTTGTGCCATTACTGTTGTCAATCATTCCTTCTACATACTCATCTTCAGTCATAGTGTCATCATAATTTATCAGCTGCTTCTTTCTGGTTGCGTTCGGATCATCTTTTCGAGCCAAATCTAACGGATTAAACTCAGATTTGTACACTTGTGGTAGTTCATTCAAAGTGTACAGTCTACCAGGCATTTCACCAGGCCTACCATAAGAAGCCCATTCGATGTTGTCATTGGTTACTCTATCTTTGTCCATCTTATGAAATACATGCAGCTCGTGCTCATTTCTAGCTAGCAATTCATTAAGTTCCTCATCGCTTACTTCTAAACTTTCTTGTCTAATCTCAGCATCAACGGTGCTAGTTAATAGAGACTTAAGAAACTGCTCACGCTCCATATCTGTTGATTTGTTGTCAAACTTACCAGCCTGTATAATCTTGCCATCCATATCTAATTTGAACTGCGCGCGTTCTAATATTTTTTCTTCTACGCTATTGCTGGTAATCAATCTGAATATTCTAACTTCCGACTTTTGACCTATGCGATGCGCTCTGTCCTGTGCTTGCAGGTCCTATATTAAATAAAAATACTTGATGAGGATTCCAGTCGCTATCAAATATAACAACAGTATCTGCTGATTGCAAATTCAGCCCCAAACCACCAGCACGCGTGGAGAGTATAAAGAGCTGATAAGGGCTGTCCAACTGATTAAACAATCTTAATAGCTCTCCGCGATCTTCTGATTTAGTAGATCCATCTAATCTCAAATATTTAAAACCTCTGTACAGACAGAAGTCTTCCATAATTGTCATGACACTAGTCATCTGAAAAAACATCAATACCCTGTGCTTTGTGTTAAAAAGCTTGGGTAGCATACGATCTAATAATTCAAATTTACCACTAGTTCTGAATAAAACATCATTCGAGGTATGTGACGGATTGATCGTATTCTCGATTTCACTGAACACAAATGGGTGATTGCATATCTTGCGCAGCTGCATGATTGTATTGTTTAATCCTTTTATTCCAGTAAAAGATTTCTGATTGCTTGCATCTTTAACAGTAAACAAACAGTTGTGAATTCGCATTTGCTCATAAAGCTTGGCTTGCAATGCGCTGAATGGCGTTTTAATGATTCGCTCTATTTTATCTGGCAATTCCGACTCAACATCCTTCTTTAATCTACGTAGTAAAAATGGGCGAAGCACCTTATGAAGCCTTTTAATAATCAGCAGTGATTCTTCTTCGCTTAGCTCAATGTTACTTACTCCGAAAGGGGCACTAAACCATTCATCAAAACTACGATCGCTGTTAAATATTTTAGGAAGAATGAAATTTAATATGCTCCACAACTCTTGCAGATTGTTTTGTAGAGGAGTACCGGTTAATATTAATCGAAATCTACTAGAATATTGAGTGTTAAGAACAAGGGATAACTTGCTATTAGAGTTTTTCATTCGATGCCCTTCATCAATGATAGTGTAAAGCCATTTGACGGGCTTCAAGATGTGCTTGTCCTTGATGATATATTCAAAAGTTGTTAAAACAACTACAAATTGACGCTGCTTAATATGAAACTGCATCTGCTTTCTCATTTGAGGACTCCCTTTATAAGCAAGTATGCTAATAGATGGAGACCATTTTTGGAATTCGTTTGACCAATTGCTCAGTGTGCTCAAAGGTACTACAATGAGATATGGTCCCATTTGTTGCTTGACACTTATCAGATATGATATCAGGGCAATGGATTGAATAGTCTTCCCAAGGCCCATTTCATCAGCCAGTATACCGTTTAATCGGTTATTATACAAACTTACCATCCATTCCAGTCCCTTGACCTGATAATCTTTTAATGTGCCGCCAATAAGATTGTTAGGCTGCATGACATGCTCTTTCACATAATGTGCAGTGTCATAGTAATCCTGATCTGGAATATCTTCTTCATTATCAGATTCCATGGTTTTGGTTATCAAGTTCTTTTGAACCTTCATTTTTGAAATTAGTTCGCCAATAAAGGTATTCGTTTGCTTCAGTAACTTGGAAATTCTGTTGTCTTTGGTTTTGCTAACTAGCAGTAGATACTCTTGTTCATTGTTTTGTTTAAGAGCATTCAAACGCTGCTGTTTTATAGCTTGCTGTTGCTCTTTGTTAATTTTGATTAGATTGGTGTGTTGATTCAATATATGCTTGTGCAGTTTGAGCTTCCCTGTGTCTACTAAAATAGATTGGCCATGCTGAAGTATTGAGTTTAGATACTGCTTTTGGACTTGTTTTTGTTGAAACTCAATGGATTGTTCGTACTGCTGATGATATTCAAGCACCTGTTGTATTGAGTGATTGACCGGTATATGTTGTGTATAGTCGATATAGTCAACAAGTAGCGGATCAACACCAGTGTCATATTTAAAATATGGTATGGCACTATCTTGAATTGTATAGCTGAGATTATTCTGGTAGAGAATAAATCGAACTAATGCATTGCTTTGATCCATCAGATGATAGTCATTAGGAAAATGCTTGTCTAAGTAAAAGAATGCTTGAGTATTACTGGAAGCCATAGATTACGAGACAAAGTTACACATGGAGAACGAAAATATAATTGAAAATTTCGGTGCCAATGCTACTCGTTAAAAGTTCTGATTTTCTAGAAAATCAAGGACGCGCTCAGAGAAGTGACAAAGACGTTGCAATCGATGAAAAGAAAGTATAACAAGTTGCTAAGCAAGCATCAAAATGTATACCCAGTTTCTCTTTGAAATCGAGAAGCTAGGAACAGAATTATTGTACAGCATGCGCAAATCAATTCCATGGACATATTTCAGTCTATCCCCGGAAACACGGGATACAGTTAATAACACAAGACTCTTAGATAAATAAATAAGCATGAGAGTCTTTTTTAGTCCAGCAGTTTATTAATATGTAGTGCCTTCAGTAGCATTCAAAATCTGCTTCATAAATCATTCTTAATTTGGGACACCAAATATAAAAACTAGACTAACTCGTTTTTAAAGGAGGTGCACCATAGGGAGGAAATGCTATCATTAATAAAAGATCTTCTATTATACCAATTTTCTTTCATTACTTTCAATCCCCTCTTCAAAATAAAACTAGAAGACCCTGCATCTCGTTCTCTTGGCCATAACTTTATTAGTAAAGGTCTCTATTTATGTGCAAGACAGTTCTTTCTGGATAGTTCTTAAATGAAAATATACCCTATTATGAATACTCGTCAACTCCGCAACTAGCTGAATGTCCACTCGCCTCTTAAACCCATAAAATTAATAAAGCTGAAATAATGTTCAAGTTGCTACAGAAAGTTAGTCCAGTTTTTATATTTGATGTCTCAACTGTTTATTTTAATAAAACTTGTAGCTCCTCAGAATACTCGTCATTTTCAATCTCAATCAATTCAAGAAAATCCAACCGGTCACCTTTTGGTTTATCTAAAGCAATGAACGTGGTATAACTAGGATGATTCAAGACGTTGGGATCTTTGAATTCTGTGCTGCTTTTTTGGAGTCCTAGGATACCAACCTGGCAAGTAAATTTATAATGCATATGACTAGAAACCCAAAACTTTGGATTAAACGATTGCAATAGTTTAAACGCGTATGGGTTTCCCAGTTCAGAATTTTCAATATCACGCTTAAACCAAGGACGGTCTTTAAATATTTTTTTGGTATTACCATAATATGCGATACCACCGGGCCAGTCATGGCTCAGACAAATATCTACTTTTTCAGAAAAGCTGTTCAATTTTTCATACTCAGTTCTTCGGCAATGATATATACTTCTTTTACTGCCTTCAGACAACGGCAGCACTTCGTTTCGAGGTTTATCAAAATTGTGATCTTTGTATATTCCTGACCAGCCAGCAATAGTAATTCCTTTTGCTTTTATAATACTGCAGTATCCCATATAATAGAAATTTGGAATCAGGAAACCTCCACTCGGATAATCCATTAGATACTCAGAGCATTCGTGGTTTCCGCCAATAGCGATAGTTAGCTTAGGAATTTTGTACTTTCCAACAAAGTAGTCACGAAAATCACCAAGTTTCTTGTATTTATCCGGAACCGCCATGCTCTCCAAGTCTTTTACGGTCCTTGCCGTTTGCAAGTCGCCAGTAAATAATATTAAATCGATTCGCCGTTTAAACTTAGATTCTAGATCCGCTATACTATTGTAAATCCTTTTCATATCGCCATGCACGCAACCTACAACAGCGACCAACATAATATTACCCCTAACAGGAGGGATCAATAAAAGAGACTCAAGTCTTTTACGGAACAAAATCAACAAGAGAGACTAACTTACCGATTCAAATAACTAAATTAGACCTAGCCAAGTTGAAATGTCCCATATTTGACATCTCAATCTACTTCTGATATGCGCTGCTTTGGTTTTGCTCACTTGGTAGACTTTTCAACGAACCTAGTGACAAGAAGCGAGCTCATTTAACTACGCAAATTTATTATGATAGGGATGCAGAGTTTCTTTAGAATATCCATCTACCTTGATCATTTTTCTATGTTTATGCATCTTTGCAACTAAATGAAAATCAGACATGTTAATCATCTTTATATTCGAAGTGCTACCTAATGCTTTTGTTTCCTTCTTCATAGATACAGTAACAGGCGTTATTTTGGTCTCTCGGCTTCCTTTATCACTACCAAGAGTAACGTTCTCTGACTTATCCAAAATCTGCGAAGACACTTCTATTTTCTGTTTTTTTAAAGTCTGCGGTTCCATAGCCATATCTTCTTTTTCGACTAAGACTTTCTCTCTCTCCATTTGCCTTTTTCTTTGTAATCTTTTCTGAATCTCCTCTTGGGATATTCCAAACGTTTGAGTTAGGCTTGAAGTCTCACCAGGTTTGTGCAGTTTAAGCGACTCATTGAACGCTTTTTGCGTATCCATGAATGATCTGTTTATTTGCGGGTGTACTTGAGAGTACTGAAGCGTATTTTTTACGTTATCAATTTCAGGTAAGTCTAGTATTGGTAGGCTGGGTTCAAATTCATGTATCTGATTATAGGACTGCGTCTGTATTTCAGATGTTTGATCGCACGCTTTTGTTTTATTACTAGATTGTTGCATGAAGAAACTTAGAAAATCAGTTCCCGCCTGGTATGT
Source organism: Amoeboradix gromovi (assembly GCA_018985225.1). Lineage (NCBI taxonomy): Eukaryota > Fungi > Sanchytriomycota > Sanchytriomycetes > Sanchytriales > Sanchytriaceae > Amoeboradix > Amoeboradix gromovi. Next base: position 11,431 of record JADGIF010000035.1, read on the forward strand.
AGGTTCGGATACTAATTCAGTTCGTGGGGTTGGATCGATAGCACTCTCAAAGCCACCATTGATGATCCTAAGGTATAATTCATCAAATGTTATTACTGCTGAAGTGCATATATCATTCGATATAGGTAGAATAGTTTTATTTGGATATCTACATTCAAATGATTTGAAATCATAGATAGAATCTTCGGATTCATGTAGCTTCACGTCAAATTGTTTGGCTAAAGTACTTAGTATTCTCAAATCCATATCACTTAACGAAACGGCAAGAAAGACGAATTCTGCTAAATTGGCTTTGTGGATGTCTATATCGGGGTATATAACTGCCTTTTCAATCAGCTCCTCTAGAATATTACTTTCTCTACCACTAGTAAAGTCCTTTAAATTGAATGCTTCTTTAGACATGTCCTGTATGATATTTCTAAGTTTTACAATATCTAATACGGGCTTGGAGACTTTTATACCAAGTAACAGCATAAGATCATACTTATGTTTTGTTATATATTTAGATTCTTCAATTGACGTGGATACCCAATTCCATTGGTCATAAATGGATTCGCCAAAGTACTCTGGATTGTATATTTTGATTCTGAAGTACGCCAGCTTATTGAAGCACAGTTTATCACCATCAACAACTTTGCAGTGCTTTCTGCGTGGTTTATCATTTAATAAGCACGATTTCATAGAGACATGACCACCATCTTCTCGGTATTCTATTGAAATTTCATTTTCTAAGCCAATTTGCGATTTGGAAGACATTTTGCCAGAATTTAGGATTCCTTTTTTAAGCAATAAAGTCTCATTCTTTCTCATAAAAAAGCACATGTTAAATTCTTCATAACCAACAAGAAACAGCATTGTGACAAGGACCCCAATGTTTAGCAGAATTTAAAATAAGATAGTTTTCATGCTATAATTGTTTATTAGTTCAAGCCTCCATGTTGTTTTTCATCTTTTTCAACTCTGCATTTTTGAACATTGTAGACCACAAGAATCCTAGACAAAAGAACATCAAAAAAAACACAATGAAAACGGAATAAACGTATTCAATACCAGATATTCTTCCAATTTGACTTCCAAAAATGTTTAGTATAGCTGTATTACTTGCATATAAATCAAACGCTTTTGTGCAGAACTGTACTACACCAATCGAAGTTAATAAAATTAGCCCAATATTAAATATCAAAGAATTCATATAGGTTGCACCTATTTTCAGCGGATGGACAGATATAAAAAGAACTCTCATTCCCAATTTTGAATTTCCTTTCATGACACACATTAAGAGCCAGAATGAAAACAGACCGTAGAAAAATGTTCCCAGGAAAGGAATATCATTTTGGTCGAAGGATATGAAGAAATCATTAAGGAACGGCGATAGAGGAGGGAAATTCCAGTAGCTTGGAAGTAAATAAAAACAGCAATGAAGAACCCACATAAACGAGAGTAATGACCCAATAATCCCCACCAGAAATTTTGTATACCCTAATAATGCATTTCCACCAAAATTTCTATATGAAATTTCATTTCTTTTATACGTGTTTTCTAAATTCATCACTTCTCGTCTAAACGCAGCCTCTTCAAGTTTTAATTTTCTTCTAACCTTTTGCGACATGTCTTCACGTAGGCGCTCTTGAATAGATGTTGCAGTGACTATTAGTGACATAGATTGACTTACCATCGCAAGTTTGTTTTTAGAATAAATGTCAACTGTAATCGGCTTTGGCTTCTCTACGAAAGATGTTATCAAATCTATCGGTAAGCAAGCTAAGCCAACACCTCCAAAGGCAGCCATGATCACCCAAGCAATTACACTGGAAATTCCAATTATGTAAACAACAAATGAGATATCTTTGTCTGCTGTGTAATTATATTTTAAGCATGTAGATTGACTACAACCAGATTGTATGTCCGCAAAATCTGCAACAGAGATCATTGGAGAGACCAACATGCTAACGTCTATTGGAGTTTTTTTGCCCCATAGCCATGCAGCTACAAAAACTAACAAAATAACAATAATTGTGGGTATGGTCCATTTCATTGCATGCCCAAGCTGGCTTCCACCACTCCCATCATCAATCCCTTCGTACCAAAATACGCAAAATGGAATAACAGTGTAAACTAAACAGATTGATGTTAAAAAGCAGACAATTGCGATCTCTCTAATAGGCAATCCTCCATTATTTTCCTCATCTAAGCTACTATTTGCAACATCTAATGGCAGCATCAAGACATTGAAGCATGCCAATGTCATACATAAAATAAACAAAATCTTTGGAGCCCATGCAGTCCATATATCATCTGGAGACATGAAATAAACTAAGAAGTAAAACGAGGCAATAAGAATCAGTATGCATAAAAACGGAATTGTTACAATTAATCCAATATCCATTTTTTGAAGGCCTTTTGAAATACTTAAAAAAACAAATTTACTGCTTCCTTAAACGGCTTGATCTTCTTGGTGTGATCTCTACATTTGCAGGCTCTGAATTATTCTGCTCTTCCGAATTTAAATCGTCTTTCGAATCCACCTTGAATTTCAGTGGCATTCCTGGCTTCCATGTATCTTTCTTCAGCTGTTTTTCACTAACCATCTACATTAAATTTTACTACCTTCCATAACTCAGCAACCTCCTCTTCAACCTGAACAGCTTTTAACAAGTTCAAGGAGATCTCTTCCTGTAAAGCACATGTCTCATTCTCAGCGTCCTTGAGATGTATCTCGAAATCCACGACAAACTCTTCCAAACCTTCTAGAACTGGTAACCATTGTTCTTTAAAATACTTGTCCATTGCATCCGTCAAGTTCTTGGCAAACCCTTTACATTTAACTAAAATTGATACAAGTCCCCGTTCGTTGTCAAGATCATCTATTTTGTCGGCTATTTCTTCTCCCTTCTTCATATAGACGACCAACTGGTCAAATCTGTTATCCAGACACCTTGAAATAGAGTCTCTCAAAGACTTGACTTTTTCCAATGTATTTTGAACTTCACTTACCGAGACCTGGTTCATCATTCTCATTAACTGATCTTCATAGTTTACGGACTTGAATTTTTGATACGCTTGATAGTCTTGACCTTCAATTAAGTTCCTTTCTAAAATAGCTCTAGTACGAGCTAACAAGTTGTTCAAGTGGTATTTACGAGGATCAATCTGCTCCTTTTTTAGATCCTGAAATAGCTTTAAATTGTACAAAACATCATGTGGAAGAACAGTAGAGAACAAATTATCCACTTTCGGTAGAAAATCAATTGATATATTAGGTGATATTATATCCTCAGGTTCTGGTAAAGCTAATTCTGATGGCACAATTTGCAAATATATCAAATCATTGTCTTTTTTAGCACAATTTAATTTTTCGATTAAAGCTTGATATAGCTCATTGAAAGAGTCGACATTAATCCAAGAGGTTTTTAACACACTTAGCGCATCTTCCAATCTTCTAATCTGCATTCCGTACTTATTCTGAGCCTCTAATTCCTTAGATGAATAAAATAAAGCCAGTGCTTGATAATAAGTTGTAAATTCTGCGTGGTTTGACGACTTGAAATAATTGGAAGCTTGCTGTGATATCTTTGCAGTCAACGAAAAAGACCGGTTCTGTTCTAAAAGCTTTTCAATTGCGCAAACATTAATCCTACCTTTTAAGTAAGATAAAAATCTAGCAGTAAAAGAATTACTGGTCAGATACCTCTTTCGAAGATTGATTTTGTTAGCTTCCATTGCACAAGCAAGTGCCTTTTTCAGTACTGTTACTTCATATTCGCCAAATAGTTCCGCAGCTTTCATAAGGGCGCACATTCTCTCAAATTCTAGCTGATTAACTGAAATAATAGACCCTTCTATTTTCCAGACAAAGAAAACATCATCTAGCTTGAATTTGGATAGGTTATCTAATTGTACAATATATTCAAGGACATCATTCAAATTTTGGGATTCTCTAAGCTTCACTATTTTTGTAAAATCGTGATGAGGCACAGAAAGGTTAAGGTTTTGTAATTGGGTCATCAGAGGCTTAAGATTTAGGTGTTCTTGCTCTATAACGACCATGGAATCAAAATTTGTTTCGAACGGAGTGTTTGGATGCCTTGAATCTACATTACGGGCTGTTGAAGAAAGAGCGTTCCGAACTGGACTTGAAGGCAAAAATAAATTTTTTATCATTTTGGAATTTACTGAAAATGTAGTTTGAAACATATTTTATGTTCACACTATCTCAACTAGTTTATGACAAGTATACACAACTTGACGCATATAACGTTTTAATAATTGGGCTTGATAATTCTGGCAAATCAACTTTGATAGAGTGCGTTAAAAGCATGTTTACCAACAGAAGAGCTCTTCATACCCTAGTTCCAACTGTAGGACTAAACACTTTCAAATTTAGATACAAGCTTCCGCCAAATATTGATTATTGTATACCAGTTCCTGCAAAGATTCATTTGACATTCTGGGATCTTGGTGGACAAACAGAGTTACAGCAGCTCTGGTCTACTTATTATCCAGATTCGCATGCAATTCTTTACTTAATTGATTCGACTGACCATCAAAGACTCAAGAGTAATGTGCAAATATTGAAGAATGTTTTGTTAAATCAGGATGCTGACGTACCTCTGCTGCTACTCGCTAATAAGCAAGACTCGGAGCAGGCTTTGCCAATCCACCAAATAAAAGAGATTGTTCAGAATCCGTTGGCAGAATACCTTGATGTCAAGGAAGCCCAAACACTTGGAGTATCTGCTCTTCAAGGTGATGGGGTCCGAGAAGCTCTTAGCTGGGTAGTAAATAGAATGCAGCTTAACAAAGGAAATCGCCCACCCAATAGTTCAAAGTAAACTAAGTAAATAATTCGTAATTAAATTTTCCTTCCAAGCAGTATTAGCTCAAATTAATAAACCGGTTATCGTTATAGCATGAATTTACAGTTCCAGCATTTCATCTTCGCCATAACATCTAACAGAATACGTGAGAATTCTATTTTCTGACACAGCTAGTGTCCCAAATTATCTCAGTCAGAAGAGTCAGAGCTAAGAGGTCACCAGGCGATATAGGTGACATTCTGATATGGCGGAAAGGTAAAATCATCTTCCAAAGAAAGAGGAAGATGTTGGTGGAATGCAAAGAGGTACTTACTCGTCTAACGTGCACAAGGTGTGCAGCTTGAATAAATGCAATTTGGACACATAAAAACATACATGTACAAGCTCCAATTTTCCAGTAGATAGAATCCAGAACGTGTAATAGATCCCAGATACTCAACAGCTTTAATTGACAAACTCCAGAAAGCCAAGTATATAGTCTAGATTAATTCTTCTGTTTGCGTTTAGTACGTAGTACTCGTTAAGGCAAGAATATCTTATAAAGAAACAGGCACACGTTGCCCATATTCAAAGAACGTAAAAACTCGAAATAAGCCGACAAGTTTACATTTAACTACCAGTTATTTTTATCAACAACGCCTACGTTAAATGTGAAGAATTCGAAAATCATGAAGATTTCAAACCCCACACTTCACAAGTGTAGACAACTTGGGGAGATACCATTTGAGCATGTTCTTGCCTACATTATTTTGAAGTACCTGGATTGATATCTCTATGGTCTTGGTGACCGCATTGCTGACAATTGACGCAACGATGGAATCCTTTCATAACGCTTGCAGCTACTACAAGTGTTGGACACATCATATTATTTTTGAATGGTCACAACTCTAATGAACTGAGTTCTTTTCATTTCGCATATTCTGATGGGAAAAAATTGCTCCAAGTCGTAGATCTGCAAAGTGTTGAATGGCGACAAAATACCAGTACCAATAAAAAGAAGTCCTATGATATTGAGAGTTGTTTATTTTTTGTCTTGTTCACTTTCACGCCAACGGTCTTCAAGGGCATCCAACCAAATATCTGATTCTGTTTCACTCTCTTTATCTTCTATAGCGGGTTGCATATGAGAAGACAAGGATGCGCTATGTATTTTGGAGTTCCTTCGAGTTGAAGAAGAGAATGGCTTGCTATTTAATATAAAAAGTTGACTTAGGCTGCTATCAAGAACACTTTTTTTTGATGGTTTTTCTACTTGCAAATCAAAACTAGAGTTCTTGCTAGAACTTGGTATCCTAGATCCCTTTCGAAATATGCTACTAAGTGATGACTTGACACTTACTTGCTTTTTCATCATTGCAATTGGAACCCAAATTTCTTCTGTTTCTTCTATTCTTTGACCATTGTCTTTTTGATCTAAAGAGTCAAATCTATCTTCTGGTTTAATATTATACTGCTCGTTCAAAATGTGAAGAAGCAATCGACCGTGATTTTTCATCCTTTCGGCCAAAGTGGAGTATCTCAAAATTTACTAGTTACATGGACTCTGAAAGCAATGAGAGATAAAACTATAAATAAATTTACTTTCTCTTTTGCTTGATACTTTTAACTTGGTGTAAAGTATCTTCTGCGTCCTCCTCCGGCTTGTTCTTTTTCTTTTTATTCGCCAAATCTTTCATCTGTTGACTTGCCATGTGATTAGCTTCATCAACACTATCCATTAAAATTTTAACAGCATTATCATCCAATTCGTACTTATCTAATTTCTTACTAATAGCATTTTCGATTCTCTGATAGACTTCAACATCATATTGAGTTACAAATGTTATGGTTTTGCCATGCCTACCAGCTCTTGCTGTCCTCCCTATTCTATGCAAGTAATTTTTTGAAGACAAGGGAACATCATAATTTATAACATAACCAACCTGAGGAATGTCCAAACCTCTAGAAGCAACATCGGTACAGATAAGAATATTCTTATTTCCCGATTTAAACTTGTTCAAGGAAGCTAATCGTTTTTGTTGACTCATCTGGCCATGTAGAGGTACAGCACCGTTTAATCCTAGGTTACGAAGCATTAGAGATACCTTAGTTGTGGCGGCACAAGTAGCAGTAAACACAATGCAACTGTTACCCGAAAACTCATTCATCAGATATACTAAATAACAATCTTTAAACTTTAAAGGGAAGAAAAGATAGTACTGCATTAAAGTGTCAACAGTCTCATACTTGGAATTCACTTCGATCTTCGCAGGATTGTCTAGACAAGCACGCTGTAGCTTGTGCACTTTAGAAGTCATTGTGGCACTAAACAACATAGTTCTTCTTTCTTTTGGAATACATCTCATAATTAAGTCAATCTTGGGACCATAATCAGAATCCAAAAGTCTATCCGCCTCATCTAAGACTAAATATTTTGCCGACTTCAATGAAAATCCTTTTGTGTTTTCTAGATGATCAGCCATTCTCCCTGGTGTGGCGACTACTATGTGCGGTTTACGCGAAAGAGCTATCTTTTGTTGGGTCATATCTACGCCTCCTACCAACACTGTACAACGAACGCCAATTGTGGACCCTAATGCAGTACATTGCTCACCAATTTGAAATGCCAACTCCCGAGTTGGCGCCAGAATAACAGCATAAAAAGGACTAGGTTGTTTCCATAGGTGGTGAAGAATAGGAAGTACAAACGCAGCAGTTTTTCCTGATCCAGTTTTAGACAAACCAATTATATCTCTTCCTTCTAAGGCAATTGGAATTGCCTTCTTTTGAATTTCAGTAGGCTCCTTATAACCAACTGATTTACATGCGTCTACGAGCTCCGAAATTAATCCTAATTCAGAAAACATTTCCGACATGATTAACAAAAATAGACTGGGGGTAAAAGCGGATGATAAAATGAAAAAGAGATGGAGTGATCAGATGCCCAAAACCATAGCATATAATTCTTATCAGATTTTTACTCTGACACCTAATAATGATTAACATTAGTATACTCAACAAGGAGGGCTGATAAAAACTTGTGTTTTGCAAGATAGAGACCAAGAGTGCGAATATGACAATTGAGAAAGGAAGCAAGCTATGATTACTCACGAGTATACCTTGCCTAGAAGGAAGGCATGACCTTTCTGTCCAGGCATAAATAAGTTTAAACAAAGTGTTTATTTATACAGCCATTTGCATATCAATCCTTCCGTGAGGTTTATAATCAATGATTTCCAAGTCCTTGAAAGATAACTCATCAATGTCTCTCGAAGAATTATTGATTTTCAGTTTAGGAAATGGGCGTGGAATTCTTTTTAGCTGTTCCTTTAAAGGTTCAACATGGTTGGAGTATACGTGAGCATCTCCCATACAATGAATGAATTCATATGGAATAGTATCTGTGCAATGAGCGATAAGATAAACCAGTAACGCATAGCTGGCAATATTAAAGGGTACACCAAGTCCTAAATCACAAGAGCGCTGATACATTTGACAAGATAAATAATTTTTTCCGTTATCATTCAGAGTAACATAAAATTGACACATTAAATGACAAGGTGGAAGAGCCATTTTATTTAGATCAGCGGGATTCCATGCGGTCAAAATCATCCTTCTATCAGTTGGGTTGTTCTTTATAGTATCAATAATTTCTTTTATTTGGTCTACGCCCTGTCCAGTATAATCATGATTTGGGCCTAGATATTTAGCTCCAAAATGGCGCCACTGAAATCCGTAGACTGGACCCAACTCCCCATTTTCATATGAGCACAGATTGCGACTGTCCAAAAATTCTCTGCTACCATTGCCATTCCAAATTTTGATGTTTTTCTCTTGCAATTTCTTTATATGCACGCTACCTTTTAAAAACCAAAACAATTCTTCTGCAACACCTCTAAAGAATGTGCGCTTGCTCGTTAGCAATGGAAAAAACTCGTCAATTTTAAATCTTAGCTGGGGAGGTGCAAATAAAGACAGAGTTCCTGTTCCTGTTCTGTCACCTCTTGATTGTCCTTGTTCAATAACAAATTTTACGAGGTTCAAGTACGCTTGTTCCTCGGCATTACCCGATTCTTCATCAGGTGCCTGCTGAAAAATTGAAGAATTTGAGAAGAGTACCATTTCTCCAATGTCAGAGCACATTGGCGACATTCTCTCCTCAGTAAAGTCTGGTTTGTAAGAAAATCAAGAGTTATCATGGAGAGTATGACGAGTTATTAATATAACTATAGAAGGCAATCAATCAGGGTAGAGTTTGTGTAATCACTATAAATGGGACACCAAATATAAAAACTAGACTAACTGGTTTTTAGAGAAGGTGCACCATACTGAGGAAATGCTATCATTAATAAAAGATCTTCTATTGTACCAATTTTCTTTCATTGCTTTCAATCCCCTCTACAAAATAAAACTAGAAGACCCTGCATCTCGTTCAAATATATGAGGTCTTTGAGCATCTAAGCAAAAGGTGCATTTTCTTAGACGGTACTCTTTTCTAGAGTCATTTTGTAATGTTATACTAACATCATTACTCTTATCTATTCTAGTTTCTACAGAGTAATAGTGATATTTTATTTGAAATAAAGATTGGATGAAAGAGTAAGAGAATAGCTGTACAGAATATTTATTTTCCTTTTATACTCGTCAACTCCGCAACTAGCTGAATGTCCACTCGCCTCTTAAATAATGTTCCAAGTTGTTACTGAAAGTTAGTCCAGTTTATATTTGATGTCCCATATGTAATAAACTGAACTAAAATCCATTACTTTAGCATCTGCTTGTGTAGCGAATGATATGGAATAAATCGTTATTGCTAACTTTATGAGATCGATTGTAGCAATTGCTCTTTCTAGCATTTGTATACGATATTCAAAATGCCTTGATCTTGGGATTTATAAAAAGCTTTATTTAATCTGAATCTTCGATTACAAATACGCTGTCATCGGCTTCTTCCATGTCTTCAAATTGAGAATCCGACTCTATAGTATATTTGACTTTTCGTATTCTTTTTGTGTGTGCAGCCTTTGGCAGAGATTCATCCATTTGCTTGTCATTCGAAATACTACTCTCATCGCTAACTTGAATAAAGCTGTCTATTTTTTTGATCTTCCCAACAGTCTTTGTTATAGGTTCATCATCACTAGAGTTTGCTTTGCTGCGCTTATCCTGTAATATAACAATTTCATCATCCGATGTGACTATAACAGGCTTGCTACTTTTTGAGTTGGGTTTTTTTCTTTTTTTAGCTGGCTCTAATTCACTAGATGCTCTCTTTTTTGGTTCTGGAGATTTGCTCAATCCTAAGTTAGTTTCTGTTACGCTGCTCTTTCTTTGCCTTCATCATTAGCATTACTCTCTCTTTTGGATCTAGGTTACCAGTTGGTTTAAATAGTGGATCCAGAGTTGTCTGTTTACTTGGAGCAACTACTGATGGAGTAAAAAATGATCCTACCTTTGAATTTCCCACTGGTTTCATTTCTGTCTTTTGCTTGGCTTTTTTAGTCTTTTTTTTAGATGCGGTGTTACTTGACCCGCTTTGCAATGGCGCCTGAAGTTCTCTCTGTCTTAATACCTCTAGAAAATCATCCAAATCTGCATTCCACAAGTCTTCGATGGTCTTCAACTCCAATTCTTCTTTTTCTTTGCTCTTACTGCATATGTCAGCAGATAATGCATCCACTTTTTCCTTAGTTAAGCTGTATATAGGCATGTTCAATAAATAATGATAATTTCCCTCGATTTTGTCAAATTGCAGCTTCAGTAACTCTGATTCTATAATTGACTGCTTTTTATTTTTAATTATCAGCTCGTCGTTTATGATTAGCATGATAAATCGCTGCTTATTAGTCAGCAACAACAACTCCTTGCTCATAAGTTGGAGCATCAAAGTTTTGCGCTTCCTATACATTGCGTATCTCACGGCGTAGAATTCTTTTAGTATATCACTCACAGTGTTGTATCTATGTATCTTGTTATCCTTGTCAAAGCACACTAAATTGCTGGTAGATATAGTGCTAGTCAGTTTTAGTTTCTTCACTATATCCTGCTGTTTAATACCCAGATCCGTAAAGTTGATAATAAAATGTACTAATTGATCTGTGTGGTATTCCTTGTAATCATGGATATACGATTTGGAAATCCATGCCTCTAATAGTTCTTTGAATGACTGGGTCCACACTCCGATCGGTAATTCAGTAACTGTCAGTACCTTATCTTCAAATGAAAACAACCCACTGATCTTGTATTTACCGTCACTTACAATTTCCATTTTACCAGTCCAGTTGCGATAAAACGGATGCATCTCATTAGGTTCTAACCCGAGCATCATCTGTTTTATATTGTTGACTATATCTACGGGATTATAGTTTGGAATGTTAGTACTCCAACCAGTTCCGATTCCGCTTGTGCCATTAACTAGAACCATCGGAATAATCGGAATGTAATACGATGGCTCTATATCCTGACCATCGTCATTTAAATAGTTTAGCAAGCCATCGTCCTTTGTATTGTATATATGTCTGGTAGCGGGAGACAATTGCGTAAATATATACCTTGCACTTGCAGCATCTTTGCCGCCATTTAGTCTAGTACCAAATTGACCAATAGGTTCTAACAAGTTTATATTGTTACTCCCAATAAAATCTTGAGCCAAATTTATTATAGTCAGGTTGAGACTTTGCTCCCCATGATGATATGCACTGTGCTCAGCTACGTACCCACTTAACTGCGCTACTTTGACCTCATTTACTAAGTTACGCTTAAAGCACCCAAATAAGACCTTACGTTGACCTGGTTTTAAACCATCAATAACAGAAGGAATAGATCGAGCATTGTCTGCCATACTAAACAGTATCAACTCTTTATTAATGAATTCAGTAATAGCTAGATGCTGCCTGCTATGATCCAAATAAGTACCAGGTATGAAGTTGCTCAGCCACTCTTTACGCTCGTCTGCTTTACTTTTGCTAAAAGCTAGTAACAACGCTTCTCTATCGATCGGTGTACTAGGAAGAAAGGGCTTAATATGTGTAGTCAAGTTACTAAAATAAACCTTGGCATCAGCAGCCGTCGAGGTACCTAGACCCTTGTAATACTTGCACGACCATCCTGTTGAGTGAGATTCTTTCCAAGAATTATATTCCGGAAGAGTAAAGAATATTTCGCTCTGTTTTGCCCGTGAATTGGTTGCCTTGATAATTGGAGTAACAAACTCCTTTAGGAACCCATCAACTTGTAATAAACTTGGCCAGTAAGTGTCCAAGAAATTAATAATTAATCCTTTAATATGACTACCGTCACTATCTTGATCAGCCATCATCATTATGGATCCGTATCGTAGAGAATCCACATTGGTATACTTCTTGTTGTGCTGTAATCCCAATATCTTTTTCAAATTTTGTATTTCTTGATTAGCAAGAACCTGATTGGTATTGGCATCCCTGGTATTTAAAAGCTTACCGCGTAATGGAAAACATCCATAGTTATCTCTGCCAACTACACTAATGCCACAAACGGCCAACGATTTGGCACTGTCTCCTTCTGTTAGTATTAATACGCAGTTCTTAGCCAGTCTTGTGCCGGCATTGTTAGCGTCGTCTAACTTTGGAATTCCACTAATTACACTGCGCTTGGAGCCATCAGTCTTTTTCAAGTCTTTATTAGTTTTTAACTTCAAGAAATCAATACATTGCTCAACTATAGAGCTAGAAATCAACTTCTTGATAAATGCTTCGGAGGGTTCGTATTTGCTTCCAAACTTGGACTGAATTGTAGTCAAGTGCTCTTTGGTTTGTGAATCAAACGAGGGATTCTGGATTAAGCAATTAATAAACAAAAACATCTGGTTTTTTATCTGAAAGTTTTTCAAGTTACTTTTTTTATGTTTCTTCTTGATTTGCTCATGTACTAAATCAGCAAATTTATCGCTAATCTTCAAAACATGAGGACCGCCTTTAAAAGTATTTATATTATTTACAAATGAACAGTGTTGAAACTGACCATTACTAGGAATGATTGCAACTTCCCAATTAGGTTGAATATCAAACAAAACAGTGGGAGGTACCTCAGAATCGTTTTCTAATTGAATTGCTTCGGAGTATAAAGAACAATAATCCTTGAAGTTTTTGATAGGTATTTTGTTACCGTTTAAATAAACGTTGATTGACTTGACAGTTCCAGCTAGATCAAAAGCCCTTTTAGTCATCAAACCCACAATATCTTCATCAAGTAGTTTCATGTTGAATTTATCAAGATCAGGATAGAACGTAACACAGGTATAGTCCTTTGATTTGCAGGGAGTGATAACAGGAGTATTAATAACACTCATGTTAGAATCGAAAACCTGAACGTATTTTTTTGATTTTTTGGAATCAACAGTTTCGACAATAAATTTTGAACTAAACACGTTGCATAATTTAGCGCCATATCCATTTCTACCACCTGTAGTTTTCTTTTTAGAGTCATCGAAATTACTACTAGTTAATAAATGCCCAAAGATTAACTCAGGAACCCAGACTTTCTCTATTGAATGTTTCTCGATAGGAATACCCTGACCATCGTTCTTGACGCTAACTCTGTTCTCTTTAACGTTAATTTCGACTCTGATTTCCTTCATATTTTTGTCTCGCTGAGCATTGTCCGCGGCATTAACTAAAATTTCATCGAATATTTTATACAAACCAGGAACAAATGATATGGTCTTTTTTGTCATCTTGTTGTTGTTGTCTACTATCCACATTTCCTGTGTCGCTTTCTCTATTGAACCAATGTATGTATCTGGACGTAATAAAATATGTTCTAATTGTGTCTTTTTTTGATAAATATGCTCAACAGATCTATCAGATGCAGTCTTATCGACCTTTAAAAAGCTTATTTGGCTTTCTTCATCAAAATCTGAAGTTTCTGTAGATGACATTGTTAGAACCCCCGAATTTGCAAAATTAAATCACAAAAACATCCAAGAGAAAAACTGGAATAACTAAAAATTTCAACATTCCCAATACGAGTATCTTTCCTTGCAAAATTTTACTTCAATAATAACAACTAGATCAAGTATTTGAAAATAGGACTTATTGATAAATCCATCTGGGACATCAAATATAAAAACTGGACTAACTTTCTGTAACAACTTTGAACATTACTTCAGCTTTATTAATTCTATGGATTTAAGAGGCGAGTGGATATTCAGCTAGTTGCGGAGTTGACGAGTATAAAAGGAAAATAAATATTCTGTACAACTATTCTCTTACCCTTTCATCCAATCTTTATCTCAAATAAAATATCACTATTACACTGTAAAAACTAGAATAGATAAGAGTAATGATGTCAGTATAACATTAAATGACTCTAGAAAAGAGTACCGTCTAAGAAAATGCACCTTTTGCTTAGATGCTCAAAAGACCTCATATATTTGAACGAGATGCAGGGTCTTCTACTTTTATTTTGAAAAGAGGAATACAATCAATGAAAGAAAATTGGTATAATAGAAAATCTTTTATTAATGATAGTATCTCCTCTGTATGGAGCACCTTTAAATACGAGTTAGTCTAGTTTTTATATTTGGTGTCCCAGATAATACCATCTGCTAAAAGCATTCTAGCCATTTGGCGTAATAGAGAAGACCTAAATATCCTGCATTTGCTCAATTAAAACCTCTAGCAAGAATCACTACTGAAGCAATAAAATCTATGTAGTCACGGTAGATATCATTTATTTAGTATGGTATTGAGCACTTCTTCCTATACATCCCACGCCCTAATCTTCCAGCGTGTCTAATATACCGACCACTTCTCCTTGCGTGTCCTCTTCCTCTTGTAAATCTTTCAGCTCTTCCTCTCAAAAGTCGACGACCTCGAATACTTCTTCCAGATTCAAGCCTGCTCTCGATAGCGGTAAATTGTTTTACACCAATGTCCTTTCTTCTATCCTTATGCTCTGCTCTTAGCTTAGCGACATCATTACTTTCATTTTCTGGTAGTGTAACGTTGAGTAAGTGATACTTTCCATAGTTACTCTCATTTACATTTTGTGCTTCCAAATCTAAAACGGAACTTACTGAATCCTTGCTTAATAATTGTAACTTTTTATGTTTCAGCTCAACAAGATGTTCAGGGTGTATCTTCAACAAAGAAGCAACCAAAAATCCAACTTGGAAACCCTTTTCATAGCTTGGCGTATCATATATAGAATATCTATTATTTTCAGTAATGTTTGAATAACTTGAAGAAAAATCAGCAGAAAGGTCCAGCATTTCGATTTCTTGATTATTAAAACAAGGCGATATATCAGGGAAGGCCAGGTTAGCGTCAGCTTGCAAGGATTTCTGGAATTTGTATATTGAACTTACATCAATGCTTGAGGATTGACCCATACTGAAAGGAATGAGCTTCAATGCCATGTCCCTATTAAAATAGTCAAACTCTTTGGGTGGGTGATTGATATAGTAGTGCTGTAATGGATTAAACAATGGAAAATCTGATTTGTTTTGATTTAATTCGAATTTAGTCATATTATAAGGCAGCTTTATAGCATACAAAGATGACAAATCTTTGTTGAAGCTAAAGTCGTACGATTTACAGGACACGCGAACGTGTTTAAATGGGTTTCTAATTCCCAGCTGCACTTGTAATCCAAACAACTTGGGCAAATGATTGCCTTGAGTAACATTGAGCACTTTTGTGTAAAAAGGCTTTATGTCAACAATATTAAAATAATTCAGATCTTTGCACCATCTATACAAATTGTCTGGTAATTCAAGATAAAGTGCATTGTACAAGCAAGCAATTTCAGTTATCCCATTAAAACAATATATATTAACATTATTGTTGCTCAATTTGCAAAGCACACTAGAGAACAAGAACTGGATGCCTTGATGATTTACTTGGTACTGGCCAGGGATGTATCGCAGGCCATATAACGCATGTATATTAAAATCCATACCAGTCTTTTGTAAGTACTCGCGGTTCTTAGCATTTAGGGTGACACGCTCGCCAGGATATATTCTGAAGTAGTAGTTGCTACATATGTAGCCTTTTTCAGTTTTGGACCAGAAACTGACACTCCAAGACCAAATACAGCCATAAGTGGAGATATACTTGAGGGTATTATATTTGTCGTCAAGCTTAGGGGCATGTAACTTACCAGGAGTACCCATGGTGCTATAATCTGACTTCATAACACAGTAATCACATTCATTCGCATCTTGATTAACTTTTGCAACAATGTCATCATTAAAGTTTCTTGAATCTACGACTGTTACATCAGGTCTATCAAATCCATGGAGTCTTGTAATTTTTAAATGGAACTGAGAATCATTCGGTCTAGAAATAGCCAACATACAATAAAGTTGTTTCAAAAAATAAACAACGCAATAGCAGCCTCTACACACTTAAAGATCGTACATATCTTTAGACAACGCTGTGAGGAATTAAATTCTTACAATTTCGTACCAGAATGGAATAAGGAATTTCCATTTTTCTAGTACCGATTTTAAGTAATTCATAATCTAATTCTTGAAATGAAGTGCTCTAAGAAGAAATTATGAGCCGTTTATTCTCAAAACGGATTGCAAAGCAATTATCCCTTCGTTTCATATTTAATGGTTGAGAAGAAATCCATAAATTGGACAAACCTGGCGGTTGGTGGGTTTATTCAAATTTTAGAGGTGTCCACTCTTGGTCAACCGTTCGAGGTTCTGAAGACACATATGGCTGCCCAGCGTGGAGATAACTTAAGGGCAGCAATTCGTAAAACTTACCAACGAGGCGGTATATTTGGATATTGGCAGGGATTGGTTCCTTGGGCCTGGATAGAGGCAGGAACGAAAGGTGCAGTATTAATGTTTACAAGCTATGAGGTTGAGCACATTTTAAAGAATTTTGGGGTTTCG
Organism: Amoeboradix gromovi; assembly: GCA_018985225.1. NCBI lineage: Eukaryota > Fungi > Sanchytriomycota > Sanchytriomycetes > Sanchytriales > Sanchytriaceae > Amoeboradix > Amoeboradix gromovi. Next base: position 28,114 of record JADGIF010000035.1, read on the forward strand.
AGCACTCTAGCAGCTGTCTCTGGAGGTGCTATCGGTGGAGTGGCACAAGCTTACACTACCATGGGATTTTGTACATTTATGAAGACTGTTGAGGTTACTCGCCTTAAGGATGGTAGGGGAACATTAGAAGTTGCTGCTTCCGTTTGGAAAGCAGAGGGCTGGAAAGGAATGAACAAGGGTGTAAGTGCAGTAGCTCTACGCCAAATGACCAACTGGGGTAGCAGATTTGGTATCTCAAGATTTGTGGAATCGCTCATGAAAGGTAGTTCTGATAGAAAGCTTTCAAGATCTGAAAAGGTATTATCCAGCGCCATAGGTGGCGCTTTAGCTTGCTGGAATCAGCCGTTTGAAGTCATTAGAGTAGAAATGCAGAGTCAGCTGAAAGATAAATCTCAAAAAAACTTTGGGTTCATCGACACAGCCAAGTTTATTTATTCAAGAAACGGAATTTCAGGATTTTATCGTGGTGTGACACCTAGGGTATGTCTTGGTGTATATTTGACAATTTGCATGGTATCATTTAATTTATCTAGGTGTTTGGTGGTGATGAAGCCAAGGCAGCAGTAGCAAAATGGCAAAAAGACAAAAAGTTGAAGCAATCAAGTAAAGATATTTAATAAAACTATCCCGAATACGTACTGGAATGTAATTAAGTTTCCATTAGACACTTCTTTGACCGCAATCTCTTGTTCCAATTTTGGAATGACTGATTTGTTAGTCTTGACATCAAACACGGGTTGTTCTGTTATATTACCAGTATACATTTTTAGATAGTTCAATTGGCTTTCAATATATCTTGCGTGTTCAGGCACCATTCCTAATTTTTTATAATCTTCATCAGTGACATTATTGTTGATCACAGTAAAAGAAGAGTTATCAAAGTAATCTCCGATGTATTTCACAGCAGAATCCCACTTAGCCTCGCTTTTTTGGTCTGAAGAGTAAATGAGATGTAAACCCTGAAAAACGTCCAAATCTATATCTACCTCAATTTTCTCAATGCTATCCACTAAATCAATTTCGCTCTCAAACTCGGTTTCTGTAGCCATTGGTTCTTCTTCCATCTCATTAATCTCAATAGAAGGCATTTCTGCTATCTCCAGTTCAATCTTTTGATCTATGTCACCAGACCCTATGGTGACATTTCTGGATTTCTCAGACTCTTCCTCTCTTTTGTATATAATATTAGATTTGACAATCTTCTTCTTAAACCTGTTAGGAAAGGATCCCTCGTATTTAACACAGTTGTATTTCATTGTAATAACGTCCACGATTTTATTGTTTAATATAGGCAATGGTGCGTTCTTCCACCAGGGGGTAAAACTTTCTGCTGTCCACATGTTATGGACATATTGATATTGTGATAAAGCCTATATTAGGATAAATTACATAATCAGAAAAGGTGTGGTGAACATAAAATGCAAAATCATTATTACTATAGGAAACGCCCATATCCCCTCCCAAATGCATATGAAACAGAGCATGAGGCCCATTTTCTAATAGTTTCCCAAAATATTCGACTCCATTTGGAGTAGCTACAATATTGGCTATGACACCCCCACCAGAAGGAAGTATATCTCTTCTCAGCCTTCTGGATATGCAATGCCTGAATGGGTAATTAACAATATTGTAATCAAAAGGACCTCCCTTGACGCATCTATCTGGTCCAACGGAACCGAGGTAATAGTCGGAAAAAATCTCAGTTTTATCAAAATTCCACTTAAGCTTATCGGCGTCCTTGGCCCAGTTCCAATAAGGTAGTGTCACATTAGCATCTATCTTTCTCATCTCTGTCTCAAAATTATATATAAACTGTCTATGCCATGGCATAAAGTAAACGTTGTTATGAAATCTGCTAAAAAATGAGTGATGAATTTCTGCAAATCTTCTGAACACCCCATTTTTCTTCAACTGGTTAACAACTCTCTTAACAGTAGACCATTCTTGCTTGCTTAGCTCTCTGATCTCTTTCCTAATTCTTGGGTTATTGCAGCCTACCTTAAATTGTGCAAAAATGAGAGCGATCATCAAAAGTAACATTTACGTTTCGCAAAACCCCATAGTTGAACTAACGGGTATACCCAATTAGAGGGACTTTTTGAGGAGAGCAACTTTGTTACCAAGTAATGATCACAAAGATCTCACTCATATCTGATAAAGGGTTAATGGATCTAACCAAGCAGTATCTCTTTGAAAAACAACTGGTGGCAATACCAACAGAAACTGTATATGGTTTAGCAGCGAAATTAGAAGTTGAAGCGATCTCTAAAATATTTGAAGTAAAAAAAAGACCAATGGATAATCCATTGATAGTGCATATTTATGATAGAACAGAATTAACTTGTCTAGTTACTGAGATTACTGAAACTCAGACCCTTCTTATGGACAGATTCTGGCCAGGTCCTCTAACACTTTTATTTAATGTTAAGAAAGCAGTGCCAAAGATAATTACAGCTGGGTTAGACACAATAGCAATTCGTTGTCCTGCGCATCCAGTTACTCGAGAGATTCTAAAGAACTGCGGCCCACTAGCTGCCCCTAGTGCAAACTTAAGCGGGAAACCATCTCCGACTACAGCGCAGCATGTGTTTACTGATCTCGAGGGCAAAATACCGCTTATTATTGATGGAGGACCGTGCTCTGTCGGCCTAGAGTCGAGCGTCTGTAATCCGTTAACAGATCCACCATGTCTCTTAAGACCAGGTGTAATCACACTTTCCCAATTACGGCAGATAAAAGGAATGGAAAATTGTGTATCTAAATTCGAGGGCAAGATGGCTATGGCCCCTGGGATGAAATACAAACATTACGAACCCACAATACCTGTGATACTAGTGGTAGCTGACTTTATAGATTATTCTGTTCTTAAAAATGTTGCACAACCTTTTGCGATAATTAGAGATGCCACTCTTCCTATTACGAATGATGAATTACATTATCAGTGCATTAAGGGCTGTATTGCTGATATTTCGCAAACATTTGAACTTTCTAAATCAGACTCGGTTCAGTATTTAAATCAGCCGATTGCGGGAAATGTGGAGATATCTATAAGCGATATGAGAAGTAGTTTATTTCAATTTTTGCGTATACTTGATGGTGAAAATAACTTTCCTAAAAAGGCATGTATTGTTGCATATTTGAGGCCTGAAAACAATGAAGACTTGTACAACAGACTCTCTAAAGCATCCAGTTTAATTTTGATTGCATGCTAATTTCAATCATCAACAAATGAGACATCAAATATAAAAACTGGACTAACTTTCTATAACAACTTGGAACATTATTTCAGCTTTATTAATATTATGGATTTAAGAGACGAGTGGACATTCAGCTAGTTGTGCGGAGTTGACGAGTATAAAAG
>JADGIF010000036.1:0-31305 GCA_018985225.1 Amoeboradix gromovi
TACCAGTACCAATAAAAAGAAGTCCTATGATATTGAGAGTTGTTTATTTTTTGTCTTTTTCACTTTCACGCCAGCGGTTCAGATAATTCCGGGTTTCGAGTCCCGAATGGGGTAAGCCGCCCTTATGTCATTGCTCAATATCCCACTACTGCTATCTGAATCAACCAGCACAATTAACTTGGTCTATTTTATATCTGAAATATAAAAAGACGAAAGCACAGTAAGACACGAGTTAGAAACGAACTATATTTATTATCGCTGGACCTGTTCAATTGCTGTATCTAATATCTTGCTTACATGTATCGCCATCTCTTCTTGGAATGGTAATGCTATTATCTGAATTCCTACAGGAAGTGGTACCGATGCATCGTAGTATTCCTTAAGATTACGTTCTCCAATATTGCTGCACTTTGCATTCCAAGTGTCAGTAGATTCTACAGTTGTTATAGGGTGTGCTACTACTGGCATGTTCAAATAACTTGTTACAACGGAATAATAGTTACCCAACGCGCATTTATCAAATTTATTAATCAAATGTGCTGGAGTACTACTTATTGGACAAATAATAACATCAAATTCGTTTTCAAGCATTACAGTCATAAACTTAGATTGATGTTGCTTTCTTAACAAATCACAGTCTTGTAACTCCTGAGCTCCTTTAGTATAAAAGTTCTGCAAGAATACAATCAAGGTCGGATCATTATAAATACCGGCTATAAACAGTAAAATATAAATTATAAAGTCAGGCAACAGAATAAAACAAATCAACAAATACAACCACTTTTCTGGTAAATCTCCATTAGTGTTTATTAAATTTCTAGCACCGTCTGCTGTAAACAACTTCATGGCATTTCCAAACATTTCTGTAGCATTTCTTATATTTATTAAACACGTGGTATGGCCATGTTGTTGCAATTTAGATGTGGCTAACAAAACACCTCTATGACTAGCAGGACTTGCTTTGATAAAGTCGGTGTCTATAAAATAACCAATCCTCAACGGTTTGCTTGCAACTTGCTGATAGAGCAATGGCACTGCTTTTGGATCTAGTTTGAAGAACACTTGGCAAGTCATTAGCTTGAACAGAAGTTGAAGGTCGTCTACACTGCGGGCCATGGGACCCATAACCACTTGTATGTATGGGGTACCATGCAATAATCGTACCTTGTTGTTAATACTACGCGCTTCGGTAGGTCTAAGACCATACACGCCGCAATACCCGCTTGGGAATCTGATGGAACCAGCTATATCAGAACCAATACCAAATGCAGCACCATTGCATTTCAATAAACAAGCTTCACCGCCACTTGAACCACCAGGAGAGTATTTTGGATTAATTGGATTTAAAGTATAACCAAAAACATTATTACTACACTCAGTAGCAAATAAAGATTGAGGCACATTGGTTTTACAGATAAGAATAGCACCTAAATCTAAAAAGCCTTGAACCACCGCAGAATTACGTTTTGAAGGATCGAAGCATTTGTTGCCATAACCAAGGGATGTATCTACACCTTCTACATCAAAAGTATCTTTGCAGCTAAATGGGATGCCTCTCAATGGAAGGGAATCAGCCGCAAGTTCAGTACTCAACAAATCCAGTTCATGCGCACGTTTAATTGCTGTTTCAAACAAGCATTCAGTTATGCAATTGAATTGAATATGTGCCTGATGTGCAGCATTGCAGAATGCTAAAGTGACTTGAAAACAAGAATACTTTTTAGTTGAAATCCATTGTGATAGCAGTTTGATGTTTGAGGAAACAATGCTATGGTGGTCGGGACAGGTTGTATTGATATCTGTAGTAATTGATTGTGGAATATTGTCATAGATGCGTTGGATTTCATGCTGTTTCCACTTCTTTTTTTGATACGCAGTAATGTAATTCATTGTTTGAAAAATAAAATAAAAATAACAAATTTGGCATATCCCAAGGCGTTTTACAGTTCGATTGTTTTCTTGAATAAATCATTTATCGCAAATTTGTATGCATTTTTATGTAATTTCATGACATAATGGATGTAGTCCCGAACATGTCAAATCTAAAGAAATAACAAGCAGGTACAGCATACAAAGACATATGATCATATATACTTGCCATCGTTCAATACTAGTCAAATGATAATTAGCTTGTCGAGCAAGTCGCAAGAAATATGACTACAATGTCCTATTACACATTCAAGCAACGCTTGAAGTTCAAGTGCAAACAAAGAGGAAAGACGATAATCGAATGCAATGAATCATTTACTAGTCATACATGTACGAGGTATGGTACTCTAAAGAAAACCTACTTAGAAACTTGCACCTGTACCAATTGTCATTTGAAGATAGAGACCATATAGCAGCAAGGAACATATACCAGTATCTGCATCCTTATTCAATACCGCCTCGGGGTAGTGAAAGCGTGAGCAATCACTGTAACGGTGCATCTAGCATTGCTACTTTCTCTGTGGAAATTCTCAATTTTCTTGGAAATCTGGACTTTTAGCGAGGAGACTAAGGGTAAAAGCGAAATAATAAAAATGAAGTACGACAAGTTTGGCAAAAGAACTTTGAGTGTTGTAAAACGTTTAATAACATATATTCAATGCTCCGGCTGAATTTGCACTACGAAAACCCCTGAGCAGAATTGTCATATCATTGAGAGTCCATATTTATGGATTTTTTGGCAGAAATACGGAGTACCGCTTGATTTGACCAGATGATGGGATATTGGACAAGTTTCGCTTTGTTTGTAACTTGTGGAGTGTCCCATCGTAACCTTCTAGAAAATGACGTGACCAAGATTTCGAAATCAAATTCCCCGTGAATCAATGCTTCTCATCTCTTTATTGGCATTTGCTGATCAGTTGCAATTTACTGCTGATCATTCCAAACTAATGAAGACTCTTGTAGACAGCCTCTACAAAAACAAGGAAATCTTTTTGAGAGAGTTGCTGTCCAACTCTGCTGATGCACTTGACAAGTACAAGCTGACTGCATTAAGAGATCATTCTTCAGATAGTGATGTTTCTAGTTTAGAAATCAAAGTGATTCCTGACAAGGAGCGTGGTGTATTAGAAATTATTGATAACGGAGTTGGCATGTCCATGCAGGAGCTAATCGATAATCTCGGAACTATTTCCAAATCTGGTACTTCTGAATTCCAAGCTGAGCATGCAAATGACAAGGACCTAATTGGACAGTTTGGTGTCGGGTTTTATTCTTCTTTTTTAGTTGCTGATCGTGTTGATGTTATAAGTGCCAAGGACAACCAGCAGTCCTTATGGACTAGCGATTATAGTAAGGGCAATGGTTATACAGTTGAAAAGGATACCAAACATGAGCCTCTCGGAAGGGGCACCCGTATTATCCTTCATTTGAGAGACTCCGCCAAATCGTTTTTAGAACAAAAAGAGTTGGAGGAACTAATCGGAAAATACACCCAATTCATCTCATTCCCTATCAAGCTGCGTGGTGAAATTAAAAAGGACGATGTTGATGAAGACGAAGATGAAGTAGAAGAAGTTGACATGGACGAGGATAAAGATGGAAAGAGAGAGGAAAAAAAAGACATGAAGGAATCAAAAGAAACTGTTAAATGGACCCAAATCAATGCTAACAAACCATTGTGGACAATGAAAGAGTCCGAGTTGAGTTTCGAGGATTATTCCGAATTTTACAAAAAGGCTTTTAAGCAATATGAAGAGCCACTACATTACATTCACTTTAAAGCGTCTGCAGGCGTTAATGATTTCAATGCTCTGTTGTTTATTCCAAAAACACCTGCTCTGCCTACTGCTGTCGGCTCCGCAAAGAACAATAAGATCAAAGTCTATGTTCGTAGAGTTTTTATTACCGACAATTTGGAAGACTTCTTACCCAACTACCTCTCATTTATCAGTGGTATTATTGATGCTGATGACTTCCCATTGAATGTGGCACGTGAAACTCTGCAGCAATCCAGCACAATCACTGCAGTTAAAAGCAGTATTAAATCTAAAATCATCAAGTCGTTCATTCAACTATCATCTAATGACCCTGAACTATATAACACTAAATTTTGGCCTGCTTATGGTGGTAGTATTAAATTGGGTATAATTGAGGATAGTGACAGTAAAACTAAGTTAGCACCATTGCTAAGGTTCCGAACTAGCTGGTACGACGTAGAACAAGATGTTGGAGACACTTTGGATGAGGAAGTTAAAGGAAATGTGTTGAAAGGTGCAAATAGCGAGGATGACGATGAGGACGATACACCTAGCCAAGAGTCCTTGAAATGGGAAAAAGAATCTTCTTTAACTTCCTTTGATTCCTATATTAGTAGGATGAAGAAGGATCAGAAGGACATCTACTATTTGTGTGGAGAAAGCATAACCGAGATAAAACGATCGCCTTACATTGAATCCTTGATCAACAATGGATTTGAGGTGCTTTATTTACCAGATGTGCATGACGAGTATTTGATGCAACAATTTAAAGAGTACAAAAAGGGAGAGACAGAGTACAAGCTGACTTCGGCAACAAAATATGAGGAGAAGGAAGACGAGGATTTAGTTGAACAGTTTAGTCCATTAACTGTGTTCTTAACCTCCCATTTTGAGAAATATGTGGACAAGGTAGTTATAAGTACTAGATTAACAACCAGCCCAGGTGCTTTAATAGCAGGTGCTACTGGTGTCTCTGGAAATATGGAGAGAATATTGAAGAGTCAGCTTAACAACATGGGATCAAGTGTAAAAGACCAGAAAAACAGCGGAAACTGGCAACTGGACATGGCATTAAAAAGCAAAAAGATATGGGAAATCAATCCTTATCATCCACTGATTAATGGGCTACTACAGAAAGTGATCTATTTGGAAGATACATTTGACGCTAGCCAGCCAGAGAGTATAGTGAAGGCGCGAAATAGAGACGTATTACGAATATGTGCATTATTGTATGATTCTATAAGCGTTAGAAGCGGGTATGGTTTGCGAGATGCGCTAAGGTTTGGAAAGAGATTAGATAAGATTTTAAGTAAAGAGTTGGGAGTAGATAGCGATAAGATGCTAAAGCCAGAAAAGAAAGAAAAGAAAGAGTCTGAAGAAATAGAACAGGACGAAAATGAGGAAAAAGAAGAATTGTGATCAATAAATTTTGAACCTTCAATTTAATTATTTGTTACAGGTCCGTGTTTTGAATAAAAAGGCAATCTTGGATTTTGCGACGTGTAAAACAAATGACTCATTAGCACATGGGCTAAAATGATGTTAGGTTGATGGCCTATGGGACAAAACAAGATGTATAGATATAAGGAGAAACTGGCTCGTAGAGCAGGATATGTGAGCACTACAGCTTTTATATATATGCTGATTTTAATATCACTGCTTTATGCACCTAAAACAATCCCATTAATATCCATCATACGTGTCAAGCATAACTTAACAGGCTCCCTCAATGAAAATGTTATAGTACATCAAGAGTTCTGCAAAACAATCATACATGAGAGATATGATAGCTTGAGAAATAGAACATACTACTTAGCTATAAATTTGCATAACAACGAAGAAGTACTAGCACATTTGTTAACAAGTGTGAACAAGTTTATAGAGTACGTTGGGCCAGAAAGGGTATTCTTGAGCATTTTTGAAAGCGGAAGTACCGATGAAACAAAATCATTACTTTCAAAATTCATTTTTATATTCAAATGTAGCTTCAAGGTAGAAACATCGCCAATATCAAACAATGTGGAAAATCCAACAAAGCTTAAAAAATACAAAAACCATCGAATCGATTTTCTAGTTCATGTTAGAAATAAGGCGATGAACCCGTTTTATAGTGGTGTCGCAGTAAAAAAGCAATTTGCACAAAATTATGAAGCAAACCTTGATTATGACAGCATATTGTTTATAAATGACATCTACTTTTGCGCTAATGATCTATTAGAATTAGAATACCAAAGAGTATTAAATAAAGGAGGGATGGCTTCCGGGATGGACTATGTAAGGTCAATCAGAAATAGTATAATATTCTACGACTCGTGGGTTGCTTTAGATAGAAATGGCTATAGCTTTAGATCCTCAAACTTTGACAATATTTACCGTGACACAGAATCTGCTCAAAGAGGAAAAGAGCAACTACCTCTCCAGGTGACATGCGCTTGGAATGGTATGGTCTCTTTGAGTACAATACCGTTTAAAAACGGATATAAATTTAGAAGAGGAACAAATGGGACGCCGGCTGAGAAAACACCAGGCGAATGCTCCACCTCGGAATGTCAAACGCTATGTTTGGACTACATAAAAACAGGCTCTTCAAGAATCATAATGGTTCCCAGAGTTAAGGTTGCTTATAGCTGGAGCGATTATCTGATGCTAAAGAAAGAAGGTGACTACTATGATGCCATATTGCCAGACCAGCCATTTAAACCAACTGAAAGTGTTCCAATTCCGTTTCGGAAGTTTTCACCTAAATTTCATTGCCAGCCAAATTATGATGGCCATAGAGGTATTCGGATTACGAGAGGTGAATATTTCGAAGCGTATCCAGCTCATAAAAGCCCCGATAGTCTAATAAATACAAATGATTTTTAGTATTTAGCTTTTATTTCTAGGATGATATCTCGTGGGACAGTGAAATTAATTAATGCCTCAAAAGGTACAATCAGTAGAGCAGAAATATTTCACACTTTGTTACCTATGATCTATGAGACAAGTCGCTGTTACAAGTACATCTCTTGCCACTTAGATGTTAGCTAATGTTCATAATGATTTCGGTGTTGATACAATGTTCTAGTAGGATTTGCGCAACATAGTTTTTAGTGCTTTTTGATGTGATTTGGTATTTCAGTCAACTCTTTTTTCTTTTTCATCTCCTTCGCTCCAAATCTACTTTCATAGGGCGTGCCATCTCCTGTTTTATTCAGTATGAATCTTTTCAAAGGCAGTAATAACAAAACATTTAAACCGAATAAAAAGATTGAGGAAGGCACTAAAAACCATCAACTAATGAAGTATGCTGCAGCTACTCTTGGTACTGGGAATTTGAGACAAGCCGTTAGGTGTCCACCGGATGAGAATGAAAATGAATGGCTGGCTGTTAATTGCATAGACTTTTATAATCAAATTAATCTGCTTTATGGCACAATCACAGAGTTTTGTACTCCACAATCTTGTCCGATTATGACAGCAGGTCAGAAGTTTGAGTATCACTGGAGTGACGGTGTGAAAATTAAGACTCCAATTAAATGCTCAGCTCCAGAATATGTAGACTACTTAATGACATGGGTACAGGATCAATTTGAAGACGAATCTGTTTTTCCATCAAAGAGTGACTCTCAATACCCAAAAGGATTTCGTAACACAATCGCCACTATTTTTAAAAGGTATTTCTGATTTATTTAGATTGTTCAGAGTATACGCACACGTATACCACTCCCATATAACCAAAGTCGCTAGTCTGGGAGAAGAGGCGCATCTAAACACATCCTTCAAACATTTTATGTTTTTTGTGCAGGAATTTGTGCTAATCCAGCCAAAGGAATGTGAGCCAATGAAGGATGTTATTGATACTTTGCTGAATAAATAATCATAAACATTTTATTTTTAGGAATTTATGAGGTCATGGAGATAAAACAAGTCAGTTTAAATTCAAATGACAGATTCTGATGTATGGTTTATAGCCGAAATAGGGTTACATATTCTAATTCTATCAACATTGATCGGGTACTTTACATATTCCTATCCACTTCCAGAGCTCTCATGGCAGCTTTTAGGATATTACACAACTGCAATGGGCTTGCACTTGCTGATTGTGGTATTCCCCAGCCATCCTGTAACATCCTTTTATCATTTTCCAAGATACTACCAGCTCTATTGTTTTGGACACGTGGCGCATAGATTTGCACTGTTCAACTTGAAGTACTGGATGCCTAAATCATGGGAAGTCAGAGCGATAGTTTTGATTCTGATTGGTAACTTTAGTTGCGTTACGTTTGATACAGCAGGAATTGATATCTCTGGTGGCTGGTTTGTTTTTAACATGAGCATAAATGCAATAACTCAGATAAAGATCAAAAACAGATTCATGTATCCTGTGTTTATAAACTATTTAATGTCGCTGACAATGGTGGTACTGTACTACACAAATTGGCCTAAATTCTATGTTTTTTGGTATCTGAACTATACTGCATTTGTTATTATGCGAATAGAATCTGCAAAATTGGAGAAAGACGGGACGCCGTTGGTCACTTGATCTAAAGCAAATGCTAAAAATGTATTTGCTGGATAATCACACCCAAAGCATTAGACATTGAACAAATCATAAATAAAATTATTATTTTCATATGTTGCGCCAACGATAAAAGCAACCGAAATATTATGTAGAAGTGAAATTTATTTTAGAAACTCCAATAAATACAAGAGAAGTCGATTGCCCGAATGCACTCGCACATGCGAAAGCCTTGGGGAAATTTGAATGCCGCTCTGGGATCAAATTTCAGAAAATGTCCCCAGCCAAGTCCGAAGACCACCCGGACAGATGTGTAACTCCCATAATATGCCATTAGGTCTTTTCCAGATATGAAAAATGCACTAGCAGTATATCTTTCAAAAAAGTTTGGCTGATTAGCACCTGGAATATGTTGCAACATCCCAAGCAATAAACGTTTTCATATTGTGTCTTGATGCTTGTAATGTCATCTTGTTCGCAAACAAAGTAGTATTTGGAAGTCTTTCTTTGTCTGTTGACATGAGCATTCTGGATTCCCAGTGTGGTTTCTAGGTGTTCTTCCTACTTTGAAATGTGAACATTTCGTCAGAATGGGACTCAGGTATCTAGTGCAAAGAAAGAACTATGATTAAGTAAGCATGACAGTTTACTATTGGTATTTCGTAATTTTTGCATTAAATAAAATGGTTTCAGCGATCTCTCCTCGCCAAAAGTCCTGATTTCAGAGAAAATCGAGAATTTCCACAGAGAAAGTAGCAATGCCAAATGCTCTGTTACAGTGAGTGCTCAAGCCTTCAGTACCCTGAGGTTGGATTGAATAGGGATGCAGATACTTGTATATGTTCCTTGCTGCCATATGGTCTCTATCTATCTTCAAATTACACTTTGTACAGGTTCAGGTTTCTAAGTTGGTCTCTTTAGAGTACCACACCTTGTACATGTCTGACTAGTAAATGATTCATTACACTCAACCATCGTCTTTCCTCTTTGTTTACACTTGAACTTCAAGCGTTCCTTGAATAAATTGTGCGGATATCTTATAGGCATTGAAAGACATCTAATTCTTCCATGTTTGGACCAGTTACTCGGCGTTGATGAATGTATGCTGTACCTGTTATTTCTTTAGATTCAATTTACCTTTGCGAATAGGAAGAACATCGAGTATTTAAGCTATTTGAAAAATCTGGAAAAGTCTTGAAATTATACAAAAATGCATACAAATCCGCGATAAATGATTTATTCAAGAAAACAATCGAGCTGTATTGTCAGTACCACGAGAATCTGTTTTAAGAGATCGCGTTTCCGAGACGATATTTTCCAACTTAAACATCAAGCTATCAACTTGCTCGTGCATTATCAACAAGGGTCGAGTCCTTCAACAAGTCTATTTTATTTTTTAAAAATTCCTTCAAGTCTCCAACTTCATAATAGTTTGGATTTATTTCTACTCGGCTATACCACCAACTCTTCTTCAGATAATCATATATTTCTTCATAATCACACTTCAGCCTCACAGCATCCTTGGTAACATCAAGTCTGGACTCTAAATATATTCCATCTTGTATTTCACTGATCTCATTTATTGAATCTTCATGACTCATTATCAGGTGTTCTCTTGCATTCAACTTGTTAACAACTATATCAGCTGGTATCTCCTTGAATATTGCTAAATCCACTGTGCCTCTAATGCTACTACATGCATCCGTAGCAATCAAAATCAAACACTTTAAGATTCCGCTGTCGAAGAGGTTTCTAACTGTATCTGCGTCACTGCGGCTTAGCCGATCGTGCAGTATACCTATGTTAAACGCCAAGCCATACTCGAGCAGCGTGTCGTTGCATTTTATGGGTGCTGATTGCGAACCACTAGCAGCATGTTTAATGCACATCGCCATCGTAGTATTTTTCAAATCATTATAATCATTGCAGTATACAATGCATTTACCAATAAGTTGAACATGTTTGTTCATCATTGCCAATCGATTCAACCTGTTAAATTCGACAAATGACTTAAATTGGATTTTAGGGTTGTTAATGAATAAACCAGGTCTAAAGTTGTAGTGAGTGATGTCATAGCTGGTAATAGTTTGTTTTAAAGGAATGCTAGTGGCAATAATACGAATTTTGACAGAGTTTAGGATAAAACAAATAAAGTCAAAATCAGCAATTAAATGCACATCAACCAGTACACACGATTTTACGTTGCGAATATTTAGTTTTTTATTCAAGTAGGTATTAATAAACACAGTCGGAGTATAATTCTTGCTAGTGTTAACAATATCACTCGTATTGTTTGCATTGCTGATAATGATTGCATCGTTGGGGATACAATCCAAGACGCTGATGAATGAGCTAACTAGTATGTTTTTAGTACCATGCTGTATCTCATGGTATAACTGAGTGGATATAGGATCGAGAAATTTATTGTCAATGTTCAAGGGACATAAATTCACAACGTCAGTATATTCTACAACATCGTACGGTATGATGATGTTATCAAGATTGATTGTTGATTTAAAAGTATAGTTTACTTGGTCATTCAATATTATGCAGGAAAGCTCACGAAATATGGGATCTGGGATCCTACAAGGACATTCTATGACTTGGGAACTGTAGTCATTTATAACAAAGGATGAATAGTAAAGCGTATGATGATTAAATTCAATAAATAAATGGAATTTGTTGTATTTTAGTTGATATTCGGGGGAAATTATAGCAGATATTATTAATTTGTGGCGGTGAACTGGTTTAACCTTGAAAGTTACATTGAGGTCTGGGTTGTAAATCGGAGACGGTGCTATAGGATTTAATAACCAAGAAACATGCAAAGTGCTCTGAATCGAAGTCATATACTTGAGGTGAATGCACAGTTCAAACAATGCACGGCTGATTCTTTTAGAATTATCAACAATGTAATATTGATCAGATTGTAAGGAAAAAGAATTTACAGGAAATTTATCCAACCAAGAGGCTAATAGAATGTTAGACTTTCCATGTGGATCACTACTAGTGCCTTTGATTTTATGAGTTATCTTATGATGCAATAAATCTAAAGTCTCTAACTCTTCATTTCTTGCTTTTATGCTCGAAAACTCGGTTGATTTACATATACACTGCAACACCGCATCTATATCCATTCTCTTGCTCACTAACCCTTGGAAATACAACTGAATACTCTCAACTGAAATGTAATAGTGACTAGCAATGATTCCTATTTGTGTTGGCATATAAAAGCCTTTAAAATTAGTAATGAGTTCGCAAGTTAAAAGTCTAGTTATGGCATTATTTATTAGCTTTGTCCTGTAATCTACAAGATAAGGATCCTTTTCAATATCTGCATAATTTAATCCGTATGAATGTGGATTCTTTCTACTTCTTATGTGGAGGTAGCTAAACCCCATCCATTTTATTGCATCTTCCATGCATATTATATTGCCCAAGACTATCTCACTATTTAAGTAATCTTTTAAGTGGATCTCAAACTGTGATTCAATAGGCATTGACATTGACAAGTGTTGTACGTAATGTTCCATTTTATCGCTACTGGTTACCAACATGCCTGTTCCTTCATTTTCGAACTGTGGTCTTCCTGCTCTGCCAAAGATTTGAGCAACATCCAAAATGTCTAAATCTTTAAAATCAGACTTACTTGGATCATAAACTGATGTGCCATGTATGATTACCATACTACTAGGTAAATTGACTCCCCATGCCAGTGTAGCTGTGCAAACCAAGAGTCTTAAATCACCCTCTAAGAAGAATTTTTCAATCATGTTTCTATCGTGTCTTAATAAGCCTGCATGGTGAACCCCTATACCGCACTGCAGTAATTGCAAAAATTGCTTATTTTTCAATTTGTTAAGCAGTTTTAAGTAAAAATGATTCGCTGATTTATCAAACAACTCAGAGCTTGTGTTGTTGTCAAATTCTTGCATAAGCTTAGCTACTCTCAAGGTATCATTGCGCGAGTGTACGAATATCATAACTTGTTTTTCGTTTTTCAAAAATGGAACTATTTTATCAAAGACTGCTCTACTGGTAGCCATTTTACATTTGAAGTCTTTTTGCTTGTAATTAACACTTAAAATATGCTGAGTTAAAGGGACTGGTCTGTAGTTGTTGTCAAATACGAGCAAGCCTTTCCTGTAGTCAGCCTTGATAAAATCAGCCACGTCAAAATGATTTGGAACTGTAGCGGATAAGCCAACCATTCTAATGATTTGTTGACTAGATTCTACAAACTGCTGAATTCTAGCAACTAGGCACTCTAATACGGCTCCACGCTCGCTTTGCAGTAAATGAATTTCATCAATAATCAGCAGTTGTAGGTTACTCATAAAAGGATGATGGCCATGCATTTTGCGGGTAAGTACATCACACTTTTCAGGGGTAGTTACGATGATGTTGGATCGCAATAGTTCCTGGCGAGTTAGTTGGATGTCACCACTGACTTCTTTGACATTTAGACCTAATTTGGATAGCGACTTTCTGAATTTGGCCGTAATCTCAGAAACTAGAGCCTTCATTGGAGCTATGTACACAATTTTAATGGAGTTTAGTTGAGATTTGGGAGCATTTTGTATTACTCGAGCGATTGTGAGCAGCGAGATATTTGTTTTACCAGCACTTGTGGGAGCACTGAGTAGTATGTTTTCATTAGAATTATAAGCAGTATTGAACACTATAGATTGCATTTCATTGAAAGCAGAGATGTTGGTAAATATTGACTGGATTAAATCATCGCAATCAGAAATTTGGATAATTGGAGTGGGTGTTTGATTTACTTTAGGCGGAGGAGGAAGAATAATTTCTTTATACTCATCAGACGTAATAACAGTTGCATTTAATGGTAGAGAGAATTTATGACCAAATGCATCGAGCATTTTACGGTTTTGAGAGCTAAAAATAAAAGGAAACTCTTTATCTTGAGTATCCGTGGATTCTACAGGCTGGAAATCATTAACAGACATATGGATAGGCAATCTAGCCAAGACCTCACTTTTATGGTGCTGTAGCAGTGAAATAAATTCCACTTTATCATACCCTACACTTTGCAAAAAATCATCCCAGTTATCAGTATTATATGCTTGTTTTAACGATTGAAAAGGGCAGTCTATAGAATCCATCCATTCGAATAATGATAGCAAAGACAACTCATTGTTGATTCTGGTCTGTAAATTAGGTTGCTGGTTAGTCATGCCACAGTGTTTAGACTCCAAAAATAAAATCTCAAGTTATTTATTGAGGACTTATTGAGACAACAATTCCTTAAGACTAAAATAACAATTTCCATAGAAAAAAGCGAATAAGCAGTTTGAACCAATTACTGCAAACTCTGGTTTCTCTTGAAGTAGCTGTGTCAATCTTTTGATCAAAGGTTGTTGCAAACATTGCACTCAATATAGATAAGACTCAAGTCTCTTGGTTAAACCGTAAGTTAGAATGCTTCAAGCTGCTCATTAGCAATTAGGCTATAATTACTATAGTTCACTCAACAAATTATTTAACATTAAATTTACTTTTGAATTTAAATAGCCCTAAAGGTCTTTGGCTCTTCTTATCAAAGGCATTATTGTAAAACCGTTCATCCCAAAATTTAACAAAGTGTTAAAAACATCAGCCCTTTTACTCAGTGATCTGTTCTTTAAAGGATACGCACCATTTAGATTTCCGATAGGGACTCCTAGTATCAACAAAAGTTGCATCATTTTTCTCAGATTGGGGTGTTTCTAGTTGATTACGATCATTGTACAAGTTCGAGGCACGTGTGCAACATTCATGAACACAAATTTCACTTCAGAAATCTATGCTTTATCCAAATTGCATTCTTAAGGAAGTACACAGTACTAGGCAAATACTTCTGTTCTCGTTTACTATTGGTCCTACATCATTTTCTAACAGAAATTTGATGGCTTGAATGTCATTGTAACACAATCTCACATTTGGATCTAAGACATCGGGCTACTTTGATAGCCTCATTCACTTATTTCGTTAATCGAATTTTCGTAGAGGCAACCCCGATTTATTTTGGAAAACATGAGACATTAAACAGAAGAACTGGACAAAGTATTTGGAAAATTAGACATCATAAGATAAAAAACAATAAATTTATATACTAATAGCTACAACAAAATTAGAATGCTACTTAGTGATTTAATTTACTCACTAGACAACTCCTCATTAAAAGTCCTGATTTCTGAGAAAAATCGAGAATTTCCACAGAGAAAGTAGCAGTGCTAGTTTCTCCGTTACAGTGATTGCTCACGCTTTCACTACCCTGAGGCGGGATTGAATAAGGATGCAGATACTTGATGTATATGTTCCTTGCTGCCATATGGTCTCTATCTATCTTCAAATCATACTTTGTACAGGTGCAAGTTTCTAAGTTGGTTTTCTTTAGAGTACTGCACCTTGTACATGGCATCGAATTTGTTCCTTGGTGCCATGTGGTCCAAGTCCACTTCCAAACGACACTATGTACATGAATAGCTCTCTAAATTGGTTTTCTTTAGAGTCCCACATATTGTACATGTCATCGAATTTTCGTGTTTGGACCAGTTCCTCATTCTGAGACGAATGTATGCTGTACCTGTTAATTATTTATTTAGAATTGATTTACCATTTGCGGAAAGGAAGAATATCGAGTATTTAAGCTATTAGAAAAGTCTTGAAATTATACAAAAATGCATACAAATTCGCGATAA
The DNA here is from genome assembly GCA_018985225.1 of Amoeboradix gromovi. Lineage (NCBI taxonomy): Eukaryota > Fungi > Sanchytriomycota > Sanchytriomycetes > Sanchytriales > Sanchytriaceae > Amoeboradix > Amoeboradix gromovi. The sequence goes on from JADGIF010000036.1 coordinate 14,895, forward strand.
ATCACCTATTGAAGAAAATAGTCAAGCTGCATGAAAAATGAACTTTCAAGACAAACAAAAAGTTCCGATATTGAGATCGCAGTAGATCATTTCAATGACTCTAAACCAGTGAATATTTCAATTAAATTTTAAAAACTTAATCCGGACAATTAACCAGATTATTTCAGCCATAAAATGCTTGATAAATGTGGCAAATGACAAAATTGACAGATAAGTACCACGATTAGAAGTATTTTGACTAGTATCTAGTTGGTTAAATACAGATACACTTAAAATAGTTTGTTGATCTAGTTTTTGCAGTGGGTATCTCAAACAATTGTAAAACACACGTTTTTCCATGTTTGATGAAATTCTACAAATTCACCAATTAGAATCCCCTAACTAATAAAACACGCTTCTCATGAATAAACAGACTCAAATTACGCTGGTTGCAAGTTTGGGTGCATTTTTATTTGGTGCTGACAGTGGATTAATCAATAAAATTCAAACATTGGCAACATTTTTAAATCAATTCGAATTAAATAGCAGTGTTCTCGGTCTCATAGTGATGTCAGGGCTTTTTGGCTGCATGGTCGGTTCTATTTCCTCCGGAGTGTTAGCTGACAGCATAGGTAGGCGCAACTGTATGATGTTTAATTCCGTAATTTTCCTTTTTGGTACTTTTGTTCAGATTTTGTCAACAGGTATAAACTTCTTTTTATTTGGCAGGTTCATAGCTGGTGTGGCTATCGGTGCTCTGTATACCACTGCACCTCTTTATGTTAGTGAAGTTTGTGACTCGAACAATCGAGGTAGACTGGTTAGTTTGCAGCATCTAGCCATTTCCTTTGCAAACCTACTGGTGTTTGTGGTTGTTTACTACTTGGAAGATTTAAGCTTGTTTATGCTGGTCGATTGGCAATTGGCAATCTTAATTCAAATTGTTCCTGTTATTTTGCTTATGATTGGCTGCCTTTATCTTCCAAAGTCTCCTAGATGGCTAATAATGAAGAAAGATTATGATGGTGCTAGAGAAGCTCTGCATATAATTTACAAGGAGAGTGATGAGTCAAATGCAAAAAGATTTAATTTAATATACGATTCTCTATCGAGAGAGCTAAAGCAAATGAGTTGGAGCCAAGTCGTTACCATATATTGGCGTAGATTACTTATGGGAATGACATTGCAAATGTTTAAACGACTCTCTGGGGTAAATGCACTGTTGTACTGTTCTACAAAGCTGTTCCTTCAGGTAGTACCCTCATATGCTAACGAGCTTTCTATCATTCAGAACGTTCTTAATTTTTTGTTCACTGCACCATCGATTGTTCTTATAGAGCGTCTTGGTAGAAAAACTCTTTTGGTGGTAGGGGCTACAGGCTGTTGTATTGGTCTATTTTTGACAGGCAGTGGAATGCTCTTTGACATTCCTTTAATTGCTGTTATAGGTGTATTTATAGCTGTTGCTAATTTTGGATATTCTTTGGGTACTTTTAATTAATATAGGACCTGTGCCAATAGTTGTATGCGTAGAAATATTTCCATTGCAAATGAGATCTAGAGGCCAAGCAGCCTGCATGGCAAGCAATTGGCTCTTTACGTTACTAGTTAATTCATTAACTCCGATAATGATTGACGTGTTCCATGCCTACACTTTCTATATATTCTCATTATGTTGCTTTATTTTTGTGATATGGTTAGTGATAGAATTACCGGAGACCAAAGGACTAAGTTTGGAAGAAGTCAACGAAATGCTAAATAAGCGACATTGTACTACAAGTAGTATAAAGAGTTTTGAGATGGATGGGAAAGACTAAAGAAGCTTACTAGCAGGCGCATTAATTAATAAACATAGCAGTTGCTTAGTAATTATATCTTTTTATGCAAATCCACCAAAAAATCCGAGGAGGCGAAAACTGTCACAGAACGTATGGCACAGAACTTATCTTCCAGTGAGAAAGACTTACATGCCTATAAAGAAATTGGGAAATCAAAGAGGTTAGCGAGAAATTCGCACAGTAAGCTAACGTTTCCAGTCAAATTTAATCACAAAAAAGTTAGCTTGAAAAAACTGTCTGTACTAGATAAAAAAGGCAAAACTGCTGAGAGACCGCAGCCGCAATGGAAGCATTTTAGTAAACTGCACGGTAATCCCAAGATCATTGGCGACAAAGAGAAGTGGATTTGTAAGCATTGCAATTCTGAGTTGGTTCACCGAAGTTCGTCAATCTGTTACCATATCCATTATGGTTGCAAAAGCTTACCTGTTGGCGCAAGAGAAGAATTTCTCATTGCCTTCAACAAGAGTCCAATTCAGAGTCGTGAAAATAAATCTAGAGTGGCTACAGCCCCTCGTAAAATAGCTGAAAAATTCATGAATGTGGTGCATGAACGGGCCGATAAATCTTTCAATAAGTCTAGCATTTCTAGAGATACTTCTAAGCTTACTCGAAGCTGCGAGCCACGGCCAGCGACTACTATATCACGTGAAACCCCGATTTCAAAAAATTCTAAGCCATTACAAACTGAAGAGATTTATGGCTGCGCAAATGATATAATAGACACTAATGCGCTTGCTAAAATTCAATTCATCGCTCCTAAATCATATACATTTATCACAAACCAACAGGAGCTCCAAATATCTATTATCCAGGCTATGAAATCTGCTGAGCTACAATCAGCTTTCCAGCAGTTAATAAAAACCTCAGTTAGGGATGCATTATTACCTCTATTAGACAATAAATCTGTTTGATGTTATTTTCTTAAGTTTCTGATTTAATATGAATCATATGGGACACCAAATATAAGACTAGATCAAGTCGTTTTTAAAGTAGGTACTCCATAAGGAGGACATACTATTATTAATCAAAGCCCTTTTTATTTCAAACTAATTTCTTTCATTAATGTCATTCCTCTCTTTAAAATAAGACAAGATGACCACTATGTCTTTCAAGTATACGAGGTCTTTGAGTGTCTAAGCAAAAAGTGCAACCAATCTGATTAATTAAGTTTAGTTTACCATCGGTTAATACACACTTGAAATAATGATTCAAACTATTTAAGAAAGTAAGTCTAGTTTTTATATTTGATGTCCCATATGTACTGGAAATTAAACTCAATAATCTATTTATTTTTATCACTTAATGCAGCTACTCCAGGCAAAGTCTTTCCTTCTAAGAGTTCTAAACTCGCCCCTCCGCCAGTGGATACGTGAGACAATAAGTCAGTACTTGTCAAAAACTTTTCCGCAGCTGTTGCAGTGTCTCCTCCGCCAATAATGCTTGTTGCGCCATTCTTAGTGGCCTCTGCTACTTCCACCATCAATGACTTAGTTCCATTTGCAAACTTTTCGAATTCAAAGACGCCTGATGGACCGTTCCATAAAATAGTCTTGTGAGATGAAATTACTTTTTTAAACGCCAAAGTTGATTTAGGTCCAATGTCTAATCCCATCCATCCATCTGGAATACCTGATTCATCTGTAGCTGCTCCTACATTTGCGTTTTCATCAAATTTGTCACCTGTAACATAATCGTTGGGAAAGTGAATTACGACATTTTTTGATTTGGCTTTATCTATGATATCTTTGACTATTTTAGCTCCCTCTTCATCATAAAGTGAGTTGCCAATCTTCATGTTGTTTAAAACCTTTTTAAATGTGAAAACCATCCCACCACCGATCATCAAGGTGTCTACACGATCAATCAAGTTAGAAATCAGTTGAATTTTATCAGAAACTTTTGCCCCACCAAGTATTGCCAAAAACGGTTTATCTGGTGATTCTAATGCTTTTGCAAAATATTGCAATTCTTTTTGCATCAATAGACCTGCTGCTTTTTGAGGCAAATTAACACCTACCATGCTTGAATGTGCGCGATGTGCTGTACCAAATGCGTCATTGATGAATATATCAGCCAACATAGAGAGGGATTTTCGAAATCCATCAATTTTACTTTTATCTGCTTTCTGTTTCTTTCCGCTCTCATCCACATAGCTACCTTCTTCCTCAGGGTAGAATCTCAAGTTTTCTAATAAAATCACTTCATTTTTTGATGTTTTACAGTAATCTTCGACTGACTTGCCAACACAATCATCAAGGAAAGTTACTTTTCGGTCTAGCAACTTCTCTAATTCAAGTCCAACTGGTTTCAGAGAGTATTCTAACTTTTTCTGTCCATCAGGTCTCCCTAAATGGGACATTAAAATGACTGACTCACAACCTTGTTTTAAGCAATATTGGATCGAAGGAACTGCTGCTACAATACGTTGTGTATTAGTCACTGTGCCGTTTTTAATAGGTACATTAAAATCCACTCTCATTAATACCTTTTTACCAGCTAAGCTAATATCTGTTATTGACAGCTTTTTGCTCAATGACATTTTGTTTTATCCTTGATAGATGAAACGTATATATGAAGAATGAAAACTTATTGAAACTATTGGATTCAAGTGACTCTTCAGATCCAACTGAGCTCTTTAGGTTGCTAAGGCATCCAAATTCACTGGTCTGTGCCCATGTGTATCGTGAAATTAGAACCAATATCCAAACATATTTACCTAGTTTACATTTGATAGATCTTTATGTTTTAAAAAGCATGACCTTGACGCAGTGCCCTGAACTGGAGCAAGTGATGATGTTGGTACAAGTTTGGGTCCAATATGAATTACCTTATAGTATTTTATACTGCATCTTAGCGTTTTCTTTAGATTCAAAAGAGTACATATCTAAAATATGTGTTGGATTGCTAGTTGAATGCGCTATTCATCATCCTCGACTAAAAGTAAGCCATCATTTTATAAGTCATTTAAATCTTAATTGGCGTATTAGCGATGTTAGCTCTTTTATTCTAATTTCCTTGTTGGAGAGTGTGGAATCTCCTCATTCTTTAGGAGTTTTGCCCTTCATTACACCATTATATGATCCCGAATCACAAGAGGAAAAAGTTAATTTTGAAAATATTATTAATTTTTTATTTCTTTTACTTAACACTTGGCATGGCTTGTTCTATATCAAGTGCAACCCTTCTCTGTGGTCTTTAATTAATGAAACTTTATTACATGGTAGTGATCAAACTCGTGTATTGATATTAAACCTTTTCAAATCTTTTTTTCTGAAAAAAATTAATCATTCGATCATAAACTATCCTACTATTTCTGATGCTAATATATCCTCTGAAGTTTTAAAGGCATTGATACATCACAAAATTTTGGAATCCCTGACCGTTGTTGTTAACATTCCCTCTTTACATGAATTGACCTCTGAAGTTCTATTTATTATTTACGAGTACGCGCATGATATCCTCGTGAATGTGAACTTGGAAAACGTCGAGAGTATATTTAAGTCTGCTACCTGTTTCCAACCGCTTTCTAAACATTACAACATACTAAAATCACTTGAATTATCCTCTTTATATCCTGTACACTGTCAGCAACTGTTTGTTATCGACAATTCTCTTAAAAAGACTACAATCAATAAACTGTATTATCATCAGCTGTTCGATATGAACAAGGCATCGCACACCGTAAAGGGATTTAGCAACTCACCAATGGGGATATTAAAATCTTTAAATGATGCCATGTGTAGTAATAATACCTTTAATAAACCAGAACTTTGGTATTTTGAGCTGATAAACCAGTGTCTATTGCAGCTGGAGAATGAGCTACTATTTAATGAGTTTGTAAACTCAAAATACTACAAAAGATTATTTTTATACTTCAACATATCATCCAATGAATTCAATTCATTGGGGAGAGACTGTAATAAATCAATAGTAAATACTTTTAATCTATTAATACAGACATCTTTAAACCAGGAAAGTGCATTTAACAATGATTTTATGAATTCATTCTCCCTTGGACTAAAGGGACTTATACCCTCGTTTACAGGCGGCGATAATGCCTTTAGCAATCAAAACATAGATAACACTTGTATATATTATTATATAAGTATATTGCAGATATTCAGTAACAATCCAAATGGCTTGATCGTATTAAACCAGTACAATATTTTTACTATTTTGTTTCAAATTATAGACCACGCTAGCAACCAATCGTTTATACTAGTTCTCCTGGAATACTTTAACTTTTATAACCTTCATGGCAAAGGATTGTTAAACAAACTAACCACCAGTACTTATGAGATAATTAGACTAAAGGCATTAAACCATTTATCAGACATTCCAAAGGATTATCAGATATATGGAATGCAGTTGCTGATAGAGCAGCTGCAGGACCCCATCGCTTCTATACGGTACAAAGCAACAGAGCTACTAACAACATTGCTTAATACACCTACAATGATCAACACATTTATAAATTATAAGCCTTCGATAGAATCTATAAAGATAAACAAACAGCTTGTATACACGTGCTTGACTACTGGGGATGGGTTTGACTACTTGCAAGGATTTGTAGATTTAGAGTTGCGATTGTACACCTGTTTGATGAACACACGGCATGTTATAGAGCAGGATGCACGTAGCACCAGTATGCTGCTAAATCACCATTCGGAAGATGTGTTTAGCAAGTGTAAATTTGATAAAGAGATGCAAATAGAGTGCGACGAGGGCATTAATGTACATTTCTTCAATTATGCGTGCAGAACAAAAACAGGATACAGACATTTGTCCTGTAGTAAAGAATTTGAGCAAATGGTACAATACATAAAGAAACCGATAGAATTGCTGAACTATAAAGAGAGCGTGATACTAAGAGGTGTAATAATGGCAATGGGGTATATGGGCATGAGCCTGTATGGTATAATGTGCTTGGAAGATTACAATTTAATAAGCACCATGATTGATCTTGCGTATAGCAGTGAAAACATAAGTGTACGGGGGACGTGTTTTACGGCAATATCAATGATAGGCACCACCGAAAAAGGAAGAGAGAGATTAGAAAAGTTAAAATGGCAGTGCAGCATGTCTAAGAAGCATGTATTGCGAATGAACAACGAGCCTAGAGCAGAATTCTATAAAGTATTTATACCAGTAATGTAGCTGAACAGTGAATCCCGAACCCAACAAGAAGAAGGACTTGATGACGAAGTTGTTGAAGACATTTTGGAAGTCGAGTTGATAAACCTACTGGGCGATTTGAGCAATAACGTGATTTATACGAAGCAATGCAACAGAATTAGGCAGATTAAACAGACAAAAGGTGAACTGTTCAACAGGGGAAATGTTATCTTGCAACTGCACAAGTTACTGAATCACATAACATATAGTACCACAGCTTACAGGTTTATATTTAGTGTTTTTGATCTGAAGATAGATCTGTTTGAATTAACAAGCGGTACAACGACTAAATTGACAAAGACAATGCCAAGAAGAATAAAAAAACAGACGTTTGATCCCGATGTAGACAAGACCTTGATTAAAAGACTGCAAAAGAGGCCAGATATTGATGGACCAGATGGCTTTCACAGGGATTAGCAACAGTTGTAATCTACTGACATCTGAAGTATACAACTGGGACATCAAATATAAAAACTGGACTAACTTCTTATTTTAAAGTGGGGATTGAAAGTAATGAAGGAAATTGGTATAACAGAAGATCTTTTATTAATGATAGCATTTCCTCTGTATGGTGCACCTTTAAAAACGAGTTAGACTAGTTTTTATATTTGGTGTCCCATGTGTAGAGAACGAATGATACGTGGGATGCTCCGAACTATCAAAGAGTTTTAATAAACGACTGAATAAGCAGATTCAGGGGTTTTATCAATCTTAAAGTGCAAGTCAATTGCCAGTATCTTGCTGTTTCAAGATCATCTTATTTGATTACTGAATAGTAGTAAATACATTTATTGTTTCAATCTCAAGAGACAAATTATTGCAAGTCAAGCATTTGTGCTTGATGTATCTTGCTTGCTTTATTCCATGTATGCCTTGAGTGCTTTTGCAATTATTCCTGGCAATTCTTTTACCTCTTTAACAATCTCATATTTGAAAGCCATCAAGTCCAGGTATTTCTTTAATTCTATTTTGCCTTGCACTTGTGTTGCAGTTGTAAGCTCTTCTATAAACTCGTTCCTATCCATGATCAACAATAAGGTCTTTACACCTTGCTCTTGCTGCTCAACCAACAATCTCTTAATTTTTGAGTGCTCATTGTATATTCCATCACTGATTATTATGTGCAGCTTGTTCTCTATCTTCCCAAATTCTACACTGGAAAGCATTTTACAAACATCAGTCTGCTCTCCGTTAAACTCTATTTTCTCTATAAAATGACAAAGGACCGACAGTTCGCATTGCCCTTTCCAGTCCATTAATGTTGTGCACGCTGTATCAAACAAATTAATCTTGACTTGCCCTAACTGTCCATGGTTCATTATCGATTGACATAACATCATCACGCTATATATTGCTTGCTTATACACTTGTTGCATACTGCTGCTGTTATCAATACTCAGCATTACATGACACTGTTCCTTGTTTTGTTTTACTCTTCTTTTCCATATTTTGGGATTACCCTGCATAAAGTTCATTATTCTTCTGATGTTAATTCTTTTACCACTACTGTAGTCACCAACTAATCTGCTTTTACTCTTGTATTCTAATATATGCTCCAATTCCCTACTTAGGAGCATTGATTCCTGGTTACATTCTATTGCTATTCTCATCAGTTCAGTTATTGGCGTATTTAGAGAGGGTATAGAAGTGGTGATGGAATTGTACACAGTGCTGTTATCTATCTTGCTACTGTTTACGGCACTACAATCTAATGAATTACCCGTAATCATCTCATCGTTCATATTGTCGTTGATATCATTTGCATCATCATTTGCATCATCATTACCATCATTTGGATTGCTATCTTCAATATTTTTCAGTTCCATTTCAACAGGGTTATCATTTTTGTAATCCTCAATGGCTTTACTATCGGCATTTCCACTTTCTGCCTCATTCTGCGCATCCATGACTATTTCGTCCTCTAATGTTTTTGTTGTTTCTACTTGCACTGGTTCGTCTATTTCATTCTCGATTTTTTGATCATCTATTTCATTCTCGATTGGTTGCTCCTCTACTTCATCAAAATCCTCCAGCTCTTCGACCTCTTCAACTTGTTCAGCATCCTCGACATCCTTTGCGGAGTTCTCTGAAAGTGCGGAGTGCTCTGAAAGTCCAGAATGTTCTGAAAGTTCAGAATGTTGCGAATGCATATCTTGCTCATCTGTTTTATCATTCAGCTGCTCTCCCATTTCCACATCTTTCTGCGGTTCTTGGAAATCCATTTCGACATCTTCTGCATCTACTTGTTCTTTTTCACTGCATTCTGATAACTGGTCCTCCTTCTGGTCCTGATCATCTCTGATATCATCGTTTAGTCTCTCGTTGTCGTCTTTTACATCATCCATTTCTTCTCCCACATCTGTGTCTATATCTGTATCAATCTCCTCTAAATCGCTTACATCATCCATGTAGTCCACTATATCATCATTATCATTGTTATTATTGTTGGAATCCTTAATATCACCATTAACATCATCCAAGTCTTCTTGCTCAGTGACATCGTTGGTTGCATCAATCAAGCCATTCGAGTCTTGTTGCTGCCCTTGTTCTTGTTCCTGCTCTTGTTCCTGCTGCTCCTGTTGCTTCTTTAAATACTCTACAAAAGTCAATAGTTGGTTCATTGCCAATCTAGTGAATGCCATCGTGGTACTTGTTCTCATCAAGTAGTGATATATTCCCATAATGCATTGCCCTATCTTCTTTAAATCTCCCATGTAGTGCTGCTGCTTATAGTACACCTTGAATTGCAAATAGTGTATAAACAGCACGCATCGTAATTCCGCTCTATCCCCAGTTTGTATGGTTTGTGCGCTTATATAACTATACATACAGTATTCACTCTTAACATTCTTAAAGTACTTGCAACTTCTCATTAAACTTGTTATCTTGCTGTTAATTGGAAACCAAGACAACATTTCCATTTCTTGCTCTGTTAGATCATGCTCTCTTTCATTGAGTCTCTGCAATTCTATTTTTGTTACGTCTACAGTGTTGCTTGCTAGTTTGTTGTAGTATTCCACGCCCACCTTGTTGACCTGCACTTGTAATCTATCATTTACATCTTTGATGTACAGCGTGTTCTTGTGCTTGTACGCGTTTATGGTTGCTATATCATTTAGTTTACTAGTCATGTTGTTAACTAATGTGCTAGAACTGTAGTTACTGTGTATCCAGTTATAAAACGTTTTAAAGAATATGCTGGTACTGGTGCCATGCTCATGCAGTATGCGTGCTATTATTGGCAGTATAAATAGTGGTAACTGCAACCGCAGGATGTACTGTATGTAATGCTTGGCGTCTAGATTGTTGTTGATTATCATGTTTACGTATTCATTGTTGTACGCCGTAATCACTTTAAGCTCTATCAGTATCAGAGTATTAGTAATATAAGACAATTGCAGCTTGCGAATACTTGTAATGTATCCCGCTAGCGTGCTGCATGCAGTCGCTAAAACAGTATTACGATTGCTAGTAGTTTTCATTAGTTCTAATTCAGTAGTTGTCTGCATTAGCAACCTGCTTGTATTATGCATCGTGAGCTTATGGATTGGAGTATTAACAAATTCATTCATCAGCTGCACAATGTATAACAATGTAGATTGATCCGTAACATTATTTAACAGAGAATTGCAAGTATTGATCAGCTCTGAAACTACACTCATAATTTCTGATAGTAATTGCAAAGGAACCAGATCTAGCTGATAAATTGGATCACTAGGGGTGGATATGGCTAGTTTGTTGACTATACTTGTTACAGTTGCAGCAGTGATGCTACCATCAACGCAATTGGCAATCAGTGCATTAAAATGAGATTGATGTGTATTATACATCATTCTGTTTAACAATGCATGGACTTTGGGATATTTGCTATTCTTAAGCAAAGATAGCAACACAAGGTTTATTGCAAGACTAGGATTGAGGTTGAATGGAATAGTGCTTCTGTCAACATTATCCATATCATCATCGGTTTTGGTAACATCTAAACCATCTTCCAATTGCAACAGTTTGAACGCGTGAGAGCAACTGGTATCTACTGCTAAAGCTTCTAGTTCTTCGATTTCTGTTGAAGCCCTTGTAGCTGGTACAACTGGTAGAATGTCTTTCAGAAACAATGCTGCAATGTCTGGTCTATCTAGCACAACCTGCTTTATATACTCTATTTTAATATCTTTGCTGGTAATCTGCATTTTGTTAAAATAAAACAGGTCAAATACCGGAACATTAACAGAATCAAAAAGGATGTTGTTAGATATTGATGACAAGGAATCTAAAAGCTTAAATAAAATGTCAAAATTAAAATTTGAATCTAAAAGAGTGCGAGCATCTTTCAAAATGCTAGGGAAATCAGAGATGAAAAGATTGATGGTAGATTTGAAACGAATGTAATTGTTGATTACGGTTGCAGGATCTACTTCAGAATACATTTTAAAGACTGCTGCTTCATCATCTTTTATTTCGGCTGTATCACAATCTCTGCTAGTCTCTGGGGCTGCAGTACTGTTTACAGCATCCAGAAATCGCTGAAGCATGGCTCTAGCATCCATATAGTTGTTGAATGTGCCGAAATGCAGTGTATTGTAATAGTGTGTAATCTGGCTAACCAAGTGGCCATTAAAATCTATACTACTGGATGTATAAAACAAACAAAGAACGAGATTATTAAACAATGCATCGTGAGCGTTGCTGCATCTCAAACACTGATTGTACCGCATGTAGCTTTTGTAGTAATCTACAAGATCTAGTTTGACTGGAGCTGGCAGAGTGATATAGTTTTTATAAATATAGTTCATCGTATCAAGAGGATAATCAGAAATAGAGCTATACAACGGAGAAATAAGAGCTATTAAACTTAAATTATTATTTTTAGCAGCCATGGTAATGTGCTTCAATAAATTGCTCCACCTGTAGTGCAACAGAATAAACAGCAACAAATCCGAATCAACAAATAGCGCGCCACTGATATTGGTACTGGTACAATCTACTATTAGACATCTATTGTTTAGAGCCTTGCTGTAACTATGGTCGTGTGATATTAATGTGATCATATGATCTGAATGCTTTTTGATGATAGAATTGTTAACATATATAGAATCAGAATCGAACAGCTGATTAACAAAGTCGAAAACAGAATTGTTGCATTGGTTTATGGAAAGAAGAATTGAATGGCCCGGTAATTGAATATCCTTTATGAAGTTGGAATAACCATATACCAGAGAGTTGTTAACTAGAGAAGTGCAACTAATCAAATCATCCACATCAGTAAAATATGAACAGTTATAGATGTTGTACTTTTTCAAGGCGTAGAATGACTTTAAAGAGTTGGACAGGATTAGCATGTTTGTTGTACCTGAGTGAGCATTGATAACGGAGCTCAAATTACGAGTATGTGGAGTATCAACAGAGCTAAAATACTTGCCTATGATGTCAACCACAGCATCTAGATTCTTGGAATCAACACGATCTACAGTCAATGCATAAATTGCAGAATATTTGCTAGTATGCTTAGCTGCACTCATAAGCTGTTTGTATTTAAACAAATCACGAATATTCCATTGTTTATACGGAGTGACGACTTTGATGAGTTGCAAATCACTAGCAGCATTTAAATCGTTAAAGCAATGAACCACGCTACTATCTATCTGTAGACTATCACTAATAATCAATAGATCTTGCAAATTATAAGGCTTAAAATTTATAAGCAAAAACCTACCAAGGAAAGAACGCGGCAATTGTTTCCTGCCATCTAACAGACAAGTAGGATTCATAGTAGCGATTAGCTTGAACTTTTGATGGCATTTGTAGGTCACACTATTAACTACTACAGTTCTTCTAAAATCCAACAAACTGTTCAAACCTTCTAGGACAGATTGATTAGCTAAATTCAACTCATCCAAAATGACATAATAGCCATGAATAACAGCATCTAGCAAAGGGCCATTGACAAATTCAAGTTTGCTGTCTATCAAATGATACTTGCCAAAGAGATCACAAAGATCTAAATCATGAGACATTGTTATCTTTGTGCACTTGATATTATTGATGGCCGCACAATACTCTACCAAGGTAGATTTACCGATACCTACAGTGCCTTGAATGATTATAGGGTTGTTAATACTAGTCGCGATTAACAACAGCTGCAGATTAAACAAGGAAGAGGGAGATTTTATCCAACCAGTATAAGGGGAGAGATCAAAAGATTTGAAACCTACTTTTAGAATGTTAGACTCTTTATCGAACATAAGTAAGTCTGAGTCGGACAGCCCATACGAAACTGTGTACACAAGTGGAATCAAACCAAATTCATTGATTAAAAGCAAGGAATATTGCAAGTTCCTCACCGTAAATGTACCCGAGACATGCTTAGATTGAATGTCGTGGTAAAATGAGCATGCTTTTGACACATGATCCTCAGACAAATTGATGTTCAAGGATTTAAGATAAACATATGAGTAGTCTATAAGATCATCCAAGGACAACCGATAATGAATGAAGATCTCGGTAAATCTGTTTCTTAGGGCACTGCTAAGTTCCCTTTTAGCAATATCAGTGTTGGGATTCATTGTGGCAAAACAATTAAAGCCACTAGAACATTTAATAGCACTGTTGTCTTGCAGGTTGTCAGAAAGCAACAAGTAGCCATCCTGTTCCAGCACACTGTTCAGCCTTTCCAAAACAGCATCGTCAGCTAAATTGATTTCATCGATCAACAAGTACTGACCATTAATCATTGCAGTAGGGACAGGACCATTTACGTACTTGAAATCCATTTTAGTACCACCATCATCGGTATATACAGGCATGTAGCACCCTAAAAGATCGCTAACATCGGTTTCTTGTTGACAATTAATGGTATGGAGTGTATTATTATTGTACTCGGATAAAATGGATACTAACAAGGATTTACCCAAACCTGGTTCACTTATTAACAAAACAGGCTCCTTATTTAGTACACATGCATTGATAAGATTGAAGGACTTCACAAAAAACGGATTCCACGCATATTGCGGAAATTGTTTCATCAACAACGAAGTGTTACATAACAAGGACTGATCATAATCATTGATGGTGAATTTAAATTGAAAGCATTGCTTAAATAAGTTAAACAACTTCGATTTAGATTGCTCAGTTCTACATTTTTCCAACAGCAGCTGCAATCCATTCATTACAAACTCATCAAAGGTTGTGGCTTTTCTTTTACACCATTTGAACAAATCTCTTAGTGTCAGTTGACCATAACTGCTGTAGAACATTGTTAATTTCTTAATCCAGCTTGATGGAATAGAGTGTGTACCTTGAAGTAACAAAACCAAATCATCATTGTCAAATTGACCAACAAATATCTCAATAAATCTGTTTCTGAATGCATTGCTTAGTTGCTTTCGGCCTCCATACAAATGAGCAGGATTTTGAGTAGCAAATAATCTGAAATTAGGATGAGGAATAACTGTCTCATTAGTTTGTGGAATAACTAGCTGCTTGTTATCATCTAGAAGTCTATTAAGACTCTCTAATATCTCACTAGGTGCTAAATTCAACTCGTCTAGCAATACCCAGTAACCATTTTTCATTGCCTCCACTAATGGCCCATATTTAAAGACAAAGTCGTTATCCACTAGTGTATAGTTGCCCACGTATTCTATTAAATCTGTATGCTCGTGGTTATTAATTCTAATTAGTCTGTTATTGGTAACATGTGCTATGTACTTTATTAATGTAGTTTTGCCACTACTAGTAACACCTTCTAATAAAACAGGGATGTCAGAGGTTATTCCTTTCATTATAACAACCAGGTGTTCATTTAGTGTCTTGGTGCTTGTAAATGGGTATGCCGAAGGATTCAGAGACAATTGCAACTTTTCACAGAATGTTTGGAACTTATATTTAGGTAATGGCTTCTTGAATAACAGCAGCTGAGCATCGTTTATTAGCGATTGGCACTTTACCTTGGATTCCCTATTCAAACTTACCGTGAATGCCATATCGAACCCATACAATAAAGATGCATCAATTCCCCATCCAAGAGATAACAAATGATTTGTTAGGTTCAAAGCTCTTTTTAAACTGCGTATGCTGAATATAGGTCGCAAATCGTTACCGTTTAACCAAATTGTATTTGCTTCGGTAATTATTGTGTGAAATAGCTTACTGACTGTATCTATTAGCAGATCTAAACGAACATGCACAATGTGATTCAGCAACTCTTTACACAAGATAGCAATCGAATGTGTGTCGTGTGGATCCATTACGCTAACATGAATAAAAAGATCGCTTAGCTGATTTGGTAACTCTTTCTTCCCAAAATCAGTAGCAGGATTCATAGCCGCCAGTATTCTAAAATTATCATGTTTACGAATAACAGGATATTCTGGCAACTTGATAAGCGGTGATTGAATAACATCGCTAATACTTGACAATACCTGAGAATTTGCTAAATTGATTTCATCAAGAAACAGTACATGGCCATTTTGATATGCCGTCAATAACGGACCAATCTGAAAAGTCATAGCAATCTGAGATTTTAAACAATCCTTCAACTGATTTATGATCGACAATGGATCCAATTTGGATTTGAACCTCTTGTTGCTATGCAATTGAGTAGACAGCATATCAATGATCTTGTTGATTAGGGCTAGATAACCATCTGGATTGCCATCACAAGCCTGTTTATAAAAACAATGCTCTAATAGACTAGTGTCGCCACTTAAAAAGTTAAGAATATGATGCATTTTGTGGATGTTACCTACATGCTTACTTGGTTTCCAGCTACCAATAATATCCTGTCTTTCAGTAGACGGAGAAAAGTTCAATATAGTCATATTTACACCTAAAATACGAGCAATTTCAGAGACTGTTGCTGTTTTACCTATTCCTGTGCCACCTATCAGTAGCAACGGTTGATTGTGGAACAGAGCAGCGATTGAATCAGAGGCTAAATTAGAACTACTAGGAATCCACGCAAGATTGTAGGTGTCTACGGTGTTAACACTACGCTTTATTGAATAATGCTCAATCTTTAGTTCATCGCGAGTGATAACTGGAGGAGTTATAGCATTAGCATGTAACTGAGAAGAATTTACAAGAAAATGCTTAGACAAAATGCCAATAGTGTTGGGCAAGCGGGTGGTTAATCTCAAACCAATTTTAGCCATCTGAATTCTGTCAGACTCCAATTTCCAATTTACGCAGTTGACATCCACAATGCGCTGTAGCCATGCATCTAGTATCTGTTTGTTAATATTTAGTTCCAAGTAGCAGTCATAAATGTATCTCAAACCTTGCACTTTGTATTTGTGGCTAAAGATTACAATCCACTCTTCATCAGGGATTTGGTGTAAATTAACAGTGTGCCAGGCATGCGACTTGGGCTCTTTGTCAATAGTTCCAATAACACGGTAATTAGGATGCGAGTATATAGA
>JADGIF010000037.1:0-30618 GCA_018985225.1 Amoeboradix gromovi
AAATTAATAAAGCTGAAATAATGTTCCAAGTTGTTACAGAAAGTTCGTTCAGTTTTATATTTGATGTCTCTCTTGTCTAGTTAGAAAGAGAGATATTTTTGGTGATGAACAAAATCAATTTACTCTAATACTTGTTATTTTAATGATGAACACTTCAGAGGCTTCATTATGGTTGAGGACATTGACTCGACCAATCTAACAGTGTGGTATACCGTTTCAGGCCAATCCTTCTCTTGCCAAGCCTGTTCTCTTTGATGTTTTCTTGCCAATAAGTCTGGATACTAAGTTAATAGCAAATACGCCCCATAAATGATGTACTTGATGCAGAGCACCAACCTGAGCAAAGTAAGCACCATAACTTTGACAGTATTTAGTTCTACAAGACAACCCGCGCTTCCAATAATGTTCCCATTCTAGCAGATAGCCAGGTCTGATACTATAAGTGCGAAGTTCGTATATATTATTGCTGTGGTTATGCTCAAAAGGATCCCAAAAAG
The DNA here is from genome assembly GCA_018985225.1 of Amoeboradix gromovi. NCBI lineage: Eukaryota > Fungi > Sanchytriomycota > Sanchytriomycetes > Sanchytriales > Sanchytriaceae > Amoeboradix > Amoeboradix gromovi. The sequence goes on from JADGIF010000037.1 coordinate 498, forward strand.
AAAAGGAGAGATTAATCTGATTTTCTCTTTTTAAGACAAACTTTCTCAAGTCTTTTTTATACGCATTGTATTCCTTCATTTCATGCAGTATTGCCATCTTATGAGTAAACTGCTCATAGCTTTTAAATTCCCATATATGAATGCCTTTGTCCAATTCACCAATGTCACTTACAAATGATCCTTTCATTGGCACAACTTGCGAAAAAATAGGATAGTACTTGTTTACACAATCCAGATATTCATCAAAGTATTTGGGATTGATGTCGTGAAATGTAAACTCCGTTAGATTATCGGGTTTTGCCAGTAGCTTTGACTGCGCGTCATCCTTGTATGGCATTTCCTGATTATCTACTCCATAAAGTACACTATGCAGTATATTCCTGCTCTTTCTCTTTACTAAACTTGCAAACTGTCGCGAAAAAGTTTGCATTTCGGTTTCAAGGAATTTTTGTTTATCCTAGGAAACAATTTGGGAATATGTGCACCTATCCTCCAGAGACACTAAATGTGCGTTTTTGATACAGTAAATTGAAAACTTGGTTTATTTAATAATTACTCTGACAAAGACAGTAAACTATCAAGGATTGACAGAGTTCTTGTCTCTTTTGCGCTTCTTGTATCTTTGAATGCAGGAAAACAGTAAATGTTAATCGTAAGCGAGTTGCAAACGGGAAATATAAGTGCTCCCAGTCTGGGCTCTAATGCAGGAACAACAAAATAAGAAATAAGTTGTTTCTTGAGAAGATGCGACAAAGAACAGGTCGGTTGAGATCCAGAAAACTCATAGCAGAAGATTACCAGTGGTTTCGGACATGCTAATACTTTACCAACATAGTAAATGTCGCACTGTTTATTTGACCAGGCATGAGAACTCTACTTGGATCCAAAGAGCCTGAATGACCTGCAGCTATAAATTATTTTGCAAATTCGGCCCCACATGACATGCCCTGTGAATAGTTAAATTTGTTAAAGCGGAAGCTAATCTCTTGAAGGTCCAAGTGTGCGTTAGAGTTCATTCTGATGCAGTCGTGTATTGAGAATTGAATATGGACTATGGCAATATTAAAATATTGTGGGCAGCGCTGAAAATCTTACCTGCATAAATGTGTTATTGCCAACAATGACTTATCACTTAAACCATGAGTGACGAATACGGGACTTGTGTTTGTAAATAGTGACTTGTGGATCAACTCGAACCACATTTAGCAACTGCAAAAGTAGTCTTAAATAATTGTGGTAGATTATTTATTGCAAGTTATATTTTTTCAATTCTGCAAGTAATGCCTGAATGGGATGCGGCTGTCTTTTAAATGGGTATCTTTTGTTCGAATTGACTGTGCTTGTCTTGTTCTCATCAAAAAACACTCTGTCTAAAAGTGTCAAGTAACTGCTGTATGTCACAATAAAAAACTCGCTTGTCTTCTTTTGCAAATAATTCACCAGTTCTGAATGCTCAAATGACATGGGTATGGCATACATTATATCTTGAAGCATACTTCGCCATAAATTACTAAACTCCTCGCTGGTTTGTTCCAGCAAGTCCTGGCTGGGCTTTTCAACCTGGTCAAGTGTGAATTCATCTAATACATTCATTAGTCCAGGAAATGCGTAACGCAACATGTCCTTACAGAAGCCATCTACCAATGAATCAAACAATTTGTAGTGCCTTTCTTTTTGAGGCAATTCAAACTTATCTAATAAACCTCGGATACCTACATCTATGACATACATGTTCTTTAGTATTATGCTGTGATAGTGCAAGATAGTAGTAGAGTGCTGTCTACTATAACCCTGTAAGCAGGCTATATAGGCGTTGTAGCTTGTAAATATCATGTCCCATAGTTCGGTGAATATTACACCATGGGCGTTAATATGGATCGACATACTAAATATGTCAAGCATACATCTAGATCCTTGTAATAGCACAACATCCTTGGGCTGTAATGTCTGTAGTATATTGTATTCTGCTTGATTTTGTTGTTTAACGTTCTTTTTGGTATTGTTCTCCAAGTAAAGTATCAGATCTTTCAGGTACTGTCTTACTATAGTGCTGGTTTCTATCTGTAGATTACTTAATCTTAGTTCCTGCTTCGAGATTGGTGTTGAATTACCAAGATAAGTCATTGTTTGCAACAATACCATTGAGTTGGTTAAACTAGACTTAACCAACATGGAGTGCAGGGTAGTGAATACCAACTGATGCGTGGATTTGAAGACATCAAAATCAGGATGTCTTGGTTCTTTTTTGCTGATGCTCATTGTGCTTAAATGGAAAAAGTCCAATAAAAATGATCTCTCGCTGGACCACGTATCTACCAATACCTTCAATAGCCCTTGAGCTACTTTTATTGGACTGATCTTATGATTTGGGCTCATAAACACCACGTGTTTCTCTGGTTTTAATAACTCGTCAATGTTGTCGATATAGTAGAAACTCGGTGTATTTTGACAGGGTTTCAGCCAGTCAGTAAATGGCATAATGTCAGGATCCGGTATACACGACTGTTTTAATGACGAAATGTACTCGGAGAACAATTTGAAGTAATAGTTCTCAACAATCGTAACATACTCCTGTCTTATTTTTGTATAAGTGTCAGGATAAGTTTTTTTAAGCATTTTAATAGCTGGTGCACATACTTTGAGTTTCTGATGACGAATCAAAATGTTGGTGTTGGGATGTTCCTTTATATAGTTGAGGTGGATATCAAAGTAAGAGCATAGTTTATCAAGTCCATATTTGCATAGTAGCTCAACATTAGGAAGCACTTTGCCCGTTACCTGCCAATGAGGGCGATGTTTAAGATGGTCTAGAATAGTCAAAATGATGTTAAAATCTTGAATCCAGACTAAATTGACTTCTGTTAAAGTCAGCTTAACTATACTCTCCGGCTTTAATACAGAATGATCAATTATTTGTGTAAGCATTTCTTTTAATTCTAAAAAACGAGCTAGTTGGGTCTGCTGTTTGTTTACCTGCTGTAGTATGCTCAATGCATTTGATTTCTTTATTTTATACTGAACAGAGCCAAGAGCCGTGGTGCTAAGTGTGTTGATCTTTGATATCGTAGCTTGTTCCTTAACAAAAGTATCAAATGCGTGCGCATCCTGGTTCAAAGGTGTTTTTAAAAATTCTAGGTTGTTCTCGATATCTTCTAGAGATACTAGCTCTAAATGAAGATAAAATTCTTCCTGTTTCTGCATCAGCGCAACCAGATCATCTGCTATAGAAGGCATGTGTTTCAAAAAATTGAGTTCACTTATGGAAACACGCAAGTATAATGATTTTATGAGACTTTTCTGCTGTGCTTGTAGCTGAAATATCTTAAGTATATCGCTTTTTTAGTTAGACAGCTGGACTTCTTTTATTATCGTGAACGTCATTTTGTTTCCTAGAAATACTTCCGCATGCACCAGATCTACTTTTATGATAATGATTTGTATGTGTGTAGTGGTTTGGTAACATTTGTGTGCTGTAGTTTGGCGCCTGATTACTGCTAGAGTCCAATAATTCCCTTTTTCAACATGATTACCGCTTTTCTCTCATTCTAAATTTCATTAGGTATGTCCCGTCTGCCTGAATTGCATTTCCACAATTGGATTTACTTGTAAATCAAGTTGACAGTAATTTCGTATTCGTTGTTCGCAGCTCTATTGAACGCTGATAAACTGCTTAAATTCTTATAAAGTTCTCTTCAGATAAGCCTAAGAAGATTAATGAAAAATCACCATATCTTATGGTAGCATTAGATGAGATAAGGTATCCCATTGACAAACGTCAGACCCTATAGGGTTTCAGATTTTATGTACTCAAAGTAACGTCTTGTCTTGCTGATTCAGTCTTGTTAGATTTCAAACACTATTGCCAGTTGTTACGTGCATAAGCTTTAAAAGCTGCAAGCTCATCCGAGGAAATTCTTGATTCTCTCGGAAATCAAAACTTTTAAAGAGAAGTAACTTTATTGAACAACAGTGAAAGATCTACCTGGATAATTCTGCCTCGCGAAATTATTTAAAATTTAGTGTATATTTTACAGTGTTTCCACCTTGAAACTACTTGAATGAGTAAACAAACCAAAAGACGAACTTGGGATGTAAATGACTACAAAAATATGGAGAAAGGCAAAAAAAACAACACTAAACTAAAGTACACAAGAAAGGAAGATCGAGTCACTGCAGTTCTGGATTTGAATTTAGAGAAAGCAGTAGGAAAACGATTTATAGATTCTACGCAACAAGCAGGTTACATGTGCAAGATATGTAGTTTGTTGTATTCAGATTCTCAGTCATATTTAGATCATATAAATAGCAGAATGCATCAAATATCTGCCGGAATAAGTGATATTCCAGAAAAAGTATCGTTGAAGCAAGTAATTGATCGGATTGAATATTGGAAGAATCAGAAGCCTGAATCGGAAACAGTAGAGCAAGTAAAGAAGAGAGTGCTATCTCATCAATTGGAAATGCGAAAAAAGAAAAAAATCGCGTGATAGAATTATAAAGCCATTTTATGTATGAAGTATATGTAGTTGTACTTGAAATGGGGTTTCTTACAGCTGGATTTGCTATAATATGCACTAGTATTAAAGAAATATATTACATCCAAAACTTGAGATTGAAATTAAAGGTAATGCTGCTTAGTAGAGCACTGATATTGTCGCCAACTTTTGCATGCATGATTTCTGAAAGATTTGTTGCGTTAGAGAAACAAACATTCACGTATGATCCAAGTACGCTAGCGTCGACATTAGATCTTAATTCAGCAGAGGAAGTGATGATTAATATAAATTCATTTGCAAATGGAATGTTGTCAATATGGTTCATGCTTACTTTGAGCACGCTAACCTCAAAGAGGTTTACAAGGTTACAAAGATTCTTCCAAATTACTACTTGCGCTTATTTCTTTAACAATATGCTTATATACGGTGGGGTATACTATGCCTACCGTCCAATGCATACTTACCTATTTACAGCTCTGGAGTGGGGAATTATTATATTCAATGATTTTAGAACGCTTAAAATATTATCAACGATTAAGATAGACGAGGCCAAACGAAAGAGCTTGGTTGAAAATGTGAGGAGCTCATACAGGGCTGCATCGTTTTTTTATGTGGGAATGGGTGCCACGTTTTTTTTCTTAGTTGCATTAAATATATACAGTGTTGCAAGTGTAATCGTGACCTTGTTATGGCTTGTTAGTTCAATTTATTATAAGAACTCTGCCAAAGTGTTTTCTTATTTGGATTACGTACATATCTTTATAAACTCAACAATAAAGATAGAATCGAACACGGGAGATACCGAGATGAAGGTGTACGGAATCACTATGCCTGTCACAGGCCAGCTGGAAGATTCAAGCGGAAATACAGATACAAATAAATGAATTTATACAATTTTGCTTGTCCTCTGGAAAATTTCTTTGAGCCTAGTGCTGTATAACTACTCTTAGAGCTTGAACCATCATTTGCCTTCGATTCTGGAAATCTTGCCACAGCACAGCATTCCAATTCCTCAAGTCAGGTCCACTTGAAACTTTTAAAAAGACTCAAATGTCAGTAGCAGACATGAATGATGCAATCATATATCTCAATCAGCAATTTTCAGATGAATCTAGTTTATATGATCACCTTGTAAGTTCTATGAGAACTATTTTGTATGAAAGACCTGCACATCCAAAGAAGGCATTTGCCATTTTAACTGACTTGAAAGTGACAGCCAAATCCTCTTCAGCAGTTGAAAGTGTAGCTGAGCAAAAAAACAATGATAAAATACAGGAATTGTTGCAATTTGTTCCGAAAGAAGAAAGAAATGTCCAGGATATTGGAAAACTTCATTACTTACTTGAAAATGCCGGAATCCCAATGTCTCTAAATGAATCAAAACTTTTAGCTGCCTCGATTGAAAGACTCTCCGAAAATAAATCCTTGAACTCATCTAGATTTTGGGGTAGACTTGATATTGGTGCCGATAACCATTACTATATCGTTGAAGCAGATGCAGAGGAAAATCAGAATAGCTATGATGCAAGCGTTTACGATAAGTTAAGCAGCAGTCCGAGGCCTGTAGCTCAAAATTCTCAAGCATTTAAGCCTGTTCCAGTGGAGGAGCACGATGGTCCCAATAAGTATGTATACTTTGCATGTAAATTCCTTTATGACGAGTGGCTAATGCTTCCTGAAGTTATACCATATCATATTACCGCTTCAAGAAATCAAAAATTGGCATTCACCGGTAATTTACAAAGCATAGTTCGCGGCCATCCACCATTTTTTGGAAATGAATCACAGTTGTTAAGGACCCAGATTGCTAGAATCACGGCATCTACGACTATTGCGCCGGTCAACTTCTACATTCTGGATGAACAGGATGATCAGGCAAAAGCTGAAATCATTTTAAATCCTGAATACCAACCTGAAAGCGCACATGAGATGTCAAAATTGCAAAATTGGATGCATACAACAAGCTATTTGTTGCCCCAAGGTAGATGCAACTGGGCATCCACCAAGGCTGCTGATGTAAGTAAGGAGGAGGATGATGAACAATTCACAGATAGTAACGTATCGAATGGCGAAGATGACAAAGTAGAAGTAGGACCCAGTTTACTTAGCACTATTGATCAAGATGATGGTAACTGTAACTTATTTAGCTCACTTTGATTTACCTGCATGGTCTGCCCGCATCTATGGCATACAATCCAAATCAAAAACTGTTTTATTGAGAAACCATAAATGGCCGGGAGCTTACGCAGTTTTTCAGCAAGGCACGTTTTATAACGTTTATATTGGCAATGGTCAAAAGGACTTTGTTGTTGACAGAAGCATTTCAATTTCGAATCAAATGGAAGAGGTATGTAGAGACGAAGAGCAAGACCCTGAACCTGAAATTGAGAGGATTGAGTTGGCACAGCAACAAGCAGAGGAAACTCTCGATGAATAAATTTTTTTATTTACAATGTTGAAGATTTAAAATGTCGAAATTTTCAAGTTAAGAGCTTTTGAGACATCAAATATAAAAACTAGACCAAGTCGTCTTTAAAGGAGGTGCTCCATGAGGAGGAAATACTAATATTAATAAAAGTCCTTTTTCTTCGTACAACCTGTTTTTGTTTTCTAATGTCATTCCCCTCTTTAAAATAAGACAAGATGACCCACTCTCTTTCAAATAAGGTCTTTGAGTGTCTAAGCAAAATGTGCAACCAATAAGATAATTTAATGTAACTTACTATCGGTTAATACACACTTGAAATAATGATTCAAACTATCTCAGAAAGTTAGTCTAGTTTTTATATTTGGTGTCCCAGATGGCAGGTTGTACATGTGCATGTCCCCAATTTGTTTTTCTTCAGAGAGACACAACTCGTGTAAGTTCTTCCTTGCATTCCACAATGCCTTACTAGCCATTAACCAAATAAGAAGGACAGCGTTCTGTTTTAATTCAGTAAAAAAATTTCTAACAGACGGGACATGCACTACAAAAACTAGACAAAACAAAATGTATCCAAATTTCAAAAATAAACAGTCTGTATAGCTATTCTTTTGCCCTTTCATCCAGTCTTTATTTTAGATTTGTACGGTAACTATTGACTTTATGATTTCAAATACAATTCAATCAGAGTTGAAAGAAGAGGATTGCCACTTACAAAACATGAAAAGAGAGCGCAATTCCGCTGATGAAGAGAGCAGACCACCCTCAAAACGAGAGGCACGATCCAAGTGCAATTACACCTATCAAACCAGCATGAAGTATGATGACAGAGAAAGAAAGAAAGTGCGTTATAAAAAGGTAAAAGAACGGGATAAAAAAGTAATTTATTATGGAGATGCAGTCTACTTTTTACAGAGTGTGTCCCAAATGGGGACAAAGTGAAATATCAATCTCGCAGATGTGAAAGTTCGAGCTAGTATACCCACTGTGCATCGAGGAATGAGCGCAAGCTATACCTGTTTCCAAGTCACAGAAAGACTTGAGCAAGATGAAAGAATTTATATTCAAGAATAGGATAAGTAACGAGCCGTCAACCACGGTATTGGCGGCACATCACGGTAAAACTTAAATGAATATTTAAACTTCACGAAAGAGATGTCTACTTCTGTAGGCGTGCCTAGTCGGAAGGTTGAAAAATGAGTGAATAATTTATTTCAATCTGACGCTTTACGAACACAAGCAGATGGGAAAAATCCTTCTTTGTGGGAGGAAAGATTGTATCCTAAATACCAACCATCACCAAATACTGTAGTAACTCTAATAAAATCACCAATTTTTAAATCTAACTCATCGTCCAACGTAGGGTTGTACGGATGCATTACCAAGACATTTTTACCCTCCAAAGATACCGGAGAGATGTCTACGTCAGATGTTACTACTTTTTCGGCAACCTGATTCTTTTCTTTCTTAATACTTTGAACAGTTTTTTTCTTATATTTTCTAAACACAAAAATTCCAGTTACTATTACTAATATAGTTCCTAGAACTATAAGTACCAATGCTAATGAGGAAATGTTTTGCGGCTCTTTCAATGTTGTGTTTTCTGTATTTGACATTGATCGCAGCGAAACACAATCTGTAGATGCAGAGAGATACCGGTATTGTGGTAACGGTTTACCATAACACGAATTCTTTATTATATCTACACTTGATTGCCTTATACCTATCGAGGTTTCAACACATCCGCCATTTGGAAACACTTGGCTTTGTATCTTCGCAGAATAATCTAAACATGAACTAGAGCACATATATTTGCGATTTTCATTCAGGTCATCACATTGAATACTCGCTCCTGCATAGTAAGCGCATAAATATAGCCTTCTTTCTTCTATAAATGGACCATTGTATGTGGACTTAGTAGGATCGCAATTTAGATCTTGCAACAAAGATGTAGTGTTTAGTTTTTTAGCCATAAACTCGTCAAATGAAACAACATCTGTGAATAGCACATTATTATTCTCTATAATCGCACTCAACTGCAAGTCGTAATCAGAGCACGATGCAGTGTCTCTGGTCGAAAAGCAAGCTAATACTAAAGCTCCGAAAATTAGTAGCGACATTTGAGTTGGCAAGGCACCATCCATTTTTCAATATACAACCTCAATGCTGATTGGTTCTAGCATCATCCACCAATTGGTTCACCTTCCGAAAATGTTGAAACGCCCCACCAGTCTAGGAAAATCTTGCCAAACTATCTCGTAAAATTGGCTCGTTTCCGTCTATTTGTGCCGATTTAGTGTTTAATATGCCTCTTAACTAATAAGCGACATTTATGTGTTGATAGCAGCGCTCTACACTGATCAGAGACTTGGAGGTCCCGGACTATTGAAAGATGCAATTCTATAGTCTTTACTTACGGCAAAAACTGCATAACACTTGAGCATAATATAAAACGGCTTTCTGTTAGATGCTGCATGATGCCTGCTCTAACGATGGTACCTGGAAGGGATATACAACTTGAAAACAGTGATAAAGAGGCAAAAAGATCATTACAAGCGACATTCTGCGACAGATAAATGATTCGGCATTTTAGAAAGCGCAAGAGAAATAAACACTAAACCAAATTGAAATGCGAAAATATCAAATAAATTAGAGTTCGCATCAACTGTAGGCCACTTGTGTAGATACAGTTTAAGCATATTTTTGCCTAGGTTAATATTTCTATGATCTTCATGGTCGCAATTACAACATCTGATGAATTTTCTCGATTGGTGATTGCTAGTTTCTTTGGAAATTCTCGATTTTCTCGGAGATCAGGACTTTTAAACGAGAGTCATTAACGAGAACAAGGTGCCACTGATAACAAATCGTATAAAACAGCAGCGCGAAATCCGTGGGCTAACAAATGCAGATACATAGGATTTAGATGATTGTGAGCCGAGTCATACTCAAAGAATAGCGGAAAAAGTAAAATAGATGATTTGAATGGCTGACAATAACTAACTTAGTTTTTATATCAGTGTCACATATAACAGTTTATTGATCATCATCCTCAGATTCGTCTTTAGTAATCTGAGCTTGTTCGTCGTACATCCTCAACAATCGCTGGATACTGGTTGTTTCCTGTGCCGATTTGTCATTTCTGATTCGCAGAAATCTGGGAAATCTAAGCGATATCCCACTGGTGTGCACTGGACTCTTAGTTAAGTCTGCACATTGTATCTCCCATACATGTTTAGGCTCAACCCACACGTCTGCCTCTAGTTTACATTGGTACTCTTCTGGTTTCTTGGCTACTTTTAGTGGCATCAATAAATTACTAAAAACATCCAATTCTTCATCCTTAAATCCAGTTCCTAGTTTGCATACAGTCTTATATACTTCTTCGTCCTCATCCCAAGTACCTACTACAAATGTGCCTAATCCTCCGCTTCTCTTTCCTTTCCCATAAAATGCTCCCATGACCACTAGATCAAGCGAGTCACCCATTGTGGAGTCTAAATAATCCTTCTTTAGCTTAAACCAATTCAAACTGCGCTTACTTGGCTCATAAGTTGAGTCACGGCCTAGTAATGTTTTCAGCATTAAACCTTCACATTTATTAAGCACGCTCTCATTCAAGTACTCTGTAATCTGTTCCACGTCAGTGCAGTCCTTGTTTTTTGCAAACTCAAACACATTCGACCTTTGCTTAAAGTGCTTGTACAGCAGCTCACGACGCTCATTGAACGGGTGCTGCAATAGCGACTCCCCGTTCAGGTACAGCAGGTCAAACGCCACCACAATCACTGGTATATCGATAGAGTCCAGCATCACGTTTTTGCGCTTTCTCTTCTGGAGTGCTTGGAACGGCTGAATCCCTTCTATCGGATCGCACGCTAGGGTCTCGCAGTCCAGAATGTATGACTCAGCTTCTGTTATTGTGGGGATCAGCGCGAGCACATCCGGGTATTTGTCACTCAGGTTCTCGCTGTTGCGGCTGTAGACCCAGCAGCCCTTTTTGCTGTAATGCAGCTGCGCCCGCTCTCCGTCATATTTGTACTCGCACGTGAATGTCTTGTTTTCAAACCTGTCCAGCACCTTGGCGATGCCTTTGGTTGGGTGCGCCAGCATGGGCTTGACCGGGATACCAGGCACCAGAACACAGTTGTCCTGCAAAAGCGAGATGCCCACGCTTGGATCAAGCAGCAGGGGGATTATGAGGTCGAAGGAAGGGCACGAACAATAAACCGACTTCAATACAGACTCTGCTTCTTTTACACTGAAGCTGCTGAACTTGGCTGCTGCCTGGGAGATGCAGGTGATGAGGGTCTTGTCGCTCAGCCCGATTCGCATCCTGCCACTCAGTATACGAATGAGATACTTGGACTCAACTGCTGTAGCGGAGCCCAGAAGGACACAGATCTTGTCGATCTTGCGGGACTGGCTGTTCTTCCCGCTGGTAAGAGAGATGTCTACTAGGGTTTTGAACAGGCCGTGGACTGTAAGTGGTTTGGGGGCTGACACGAGGATTTGGTTCTGGCGGGACAATTGGGTTTCAAGATTAACTGCCCTTTGGCTATTAGTAATCTACTTAGAAATCCCAAACGTTATATTAAGTACCTAGTTTATTAAATTAAGGTCTTGTAATAAACCTGCGTTCTTATCAGTTATACAAACTATAACCTGCTTCTTTTGTGGAAACCTCAATCTTCCTATTCTGTGTATTAAGCTGTTCATAGTTCCCGGTGCATCGTATAAAACAATTCTATCTAAATGCACAAAATCGATTCCCCGTTCTAGCAATCTAGATGATATTAAAGTTATAGGTTTAGTGCTAGTTCTATATCTGAGAACCTTCAATGCATCTATGGTAGATATGCCGTGCTCGTCTATGGGGTTATGGAGTATTCTAGGATCAAATTCAGAAAAATCAGAACAAAGTCGCTTTTCAGTTCCCTTTTTGTTGCAAAATATTAAAGTGTTTTTAGAGATACTAAGAATTCCTCGCAGGGAAGCCATCATGGATTCATGGTTCGAATTCCTAGAATCTAAGTAGATCATTTGGGGAGCCTCAGTTTTTGGCTCCGCGTGTAAAGTTAAAGCATTTGGACAATTTGAATCTATAATTTTTTGAGCAGATTCAGTTAATGTAGCCCCAACAAACCATTTCCTAGTTTGAGGTCCGATTCTATGAAGAATTGGAATAGCGTTGTCCAAGTCCTGTGGGTCTAGTAACACATCCATTTCATCAAATACACAAAACTCTAATGGTTTTAGATTAAATTCATTAAAGTATTTAAGCATATAACCAGGAGTACTAACCACGAATTGTGATTTCATGTTGGTGCGCTTCTTCCTCTGATTATATCCCAGTTTCCCATGAATTATTTGTACATCACCGCCTATCATATGCATATCGTGCCCTATTTGCTCTGCCAGCAATGATGAAGGCGTTAATATTAGTGCGTTTGGTCTAAAATCATTGTTATCTGTAATAAACTTTTGTAATTGTACCAAGTAAGCCAAAGTCTTTCCTGATCCGGTTGGCGATCTTATAACATAGTCATTCAAAGGTGCGTCCCATAACATCTGTTGTATTTTGGTAGGTTTAACAAATCTCAAGTTCAATTTTGAAAACAACTGCTGCATGCTTGAGAAAAGTAGACTGGAGGGGTAAAATGGAGGACAAAAAGAAAAAGAAATGTTGATTTATTACATGAGCGGTATCAATAAAAACCAAAAACTATGTTAATTGAATCCTTTCAGACTGTTATACTTACAATAAATCACTATCATCCGATAATTAAAGAAAGGTGATATGGGCCACATACGAAATACATTAAAATAGAGAAGATAAAACATGAGAAATTAATACACTATGGTGATTGTGGTTACAGGCACAACATTAATGATCATCTAAAGAGTGCTGTAAACGTCGTAGGAAGAATTGCAAAAGTTATAGTATTCGGCAATGTTGTAGAAGTTATAAGCTGGCCCAGTTTGCCCACTGTGATGTGGCAGTGGATCGAGATGTGAAAGATTGTTACAACAACCTTCCAGTAACAGAAGGTCTACCAAGATAAGTCAAAGCCCAGAATTACAAAGAAGAGGAGTTCGCAGCAGCGAGGTGCTGTCTGAGGAACTTGTGACAAATATGTAAGTTCTTTACCTGGCTAGTTCTGCATTTTAGAGACAAGCAAACTAAAAAACTGCTTTGTCTTGTACAGTGTGTCACTGTTGGTTTATGTTTTTCAATTGTTGTTAAATAAGATTATTTCTTTGAACCCTTAAAGAACTTTTGCGTTGTGTAATTGAGAAGAATATTCCTTTGAATGGCAATAAATAAATCTAACAGTAATTTGGCTACAATTTTACTGCTTTTCTGCCTTGATTGTCTCGGTAAGATTGTTCAGTTTCCTTTGATACCTTTGTTGAGTATTTGGAGTAGATTTGAATTTACTAAAAAGGAAGATCATTTATTTAACTGGTCCTGCTTTATCCACTCTTGTGTGCATTTAACCAAACCTTGATTTACCATTCTCCTTTACTAATGTCTTGTCCAATTTAACGTACTTTCATTTCGTTCAAACGAATTACATGCAGAAATATGTATGTATGTTTCTATGAGTCCATTCGATACATTCGATGAACACAATCTCCGAGTGGACAACAAAATTAAGTGACAAAATGTTTTACGGCACAACTTCGTAACGATAATAGTTGGAGCTGTTATTACTAATAAAGAATCAAATTACACAAGACTGAGGAAGAGAAAGGCGGAGATAGCTATGTGATTAAATTTTTTTTGGATCAGACATCAATAAAAGACGCCCATCATGGCCCGGTGACATCAGCTAATAGTGCAAAGTATTAACTGGCTTTATCAGCGTCTTTGTAGAAATTCTTTATTTTCTACGAGACAAGGACATTTAATGAGGGGGTTGAGATTACTTTTATGAAACGCTTCAAAATCGCAGGTTTGCTGGCTTTGATTTATTTGTTATCCAACTATGACCATCTCCAGAGTGATACTATCAATTCTACTCATCTTACCAAGACACTTAAGTTCCACCACTTTAACCTAACAGATTTTTCTTTCATTCACTCAAGTGATTGGCATTACAGTCTACACAAGACTAACAACAACATCTACAAGGTACTCAAGAATCCTCTTCCTGTTAACTTCCATTTTGTCACCGGTGATCTAGTAGATAGCAAAAGTAAAGATGGCACCACATCTCATCAATATGAATTCGAAGAGAATCAAGTAAATCATATATTATCTACTTTTCATGACAAGTATAAGCTCCAATATCCTGATTTTAAAGGGTTCTTTACAGTTCTTGGTAACCATGATATATATGATACTTTGGAACATCAAAAAGAACGCCAACATCATATTATTGATACTAATCTTGTCAAGATAGTAATGATTGATAGCGGTCCATTTGGGCTTGGTAGACCACTTAATTTCTTTGGTTTTATTGATGATTTGGTCCTAGATATCATTGAGATGAGTCTAGATAACAAACCCATCATAATTATGGCGCATTATCCATTGTCCACTACTTTTTATTCAAAGAAACTGTTGAAAACCCTAAGGAATTATAAATATCCTGTTTATTATCTCTGTGGCCATTTGCATTATTTAAAGGAACCTTTTGGACATTACCTACAAACTACGTACAACGGTATTGTTGAACTAGAAGTGGGCGACGTTAAAGAACATTCTGCTAGTAGGTTATTTCACGTCACTGAGAAAGGAGTGTCCTTTGTTAATTTGAATAACATAAATTATACAAACGCCATAATTACTTGGCCTTTGGACTCTAAATTTATGGTCAACGATCCACCTAAATGGGATAACTGTATACATCTCGTGAATTACGATGCCCATACACTTCATATTTATATTAACAACGAACTAGTGCATTCGATACTGAACGCTGAAAACAAGAAATATTTTAGCTGCAACAAATCATATGAAATTGCAGAATATGTTAAAGTACACGCTATCGGTAATAATGTGCATAACCACACTGTGTATATACATACTGTTAAACCCAGTAGCTTAGACTGGAAAGAAAGAGCGATGAATTATTTGTTCAGTTTGAATTATGCGGATAGTTTCATTCCAACATTTTATCTTTACTATATTTTACAATTTATGCTGTTAGCCAGTTTGCTCTACAGCAAAGGTAAGCATGGTCCAAATTGGATGGGCCTTAGCTCTATGAAATACACATATAGCAAGGTTTGGATAGTATTTCTTATTACATCACTGTCATTTCTGTTTATGCCAATGTTTTATGGATCATTTGCCAAGGATAACAACAGATGTAGCGTATTCGAAGCACCATTCTATCCATTTGGAACTCAATATAATGGAGAAACTGTGTTTCAATTTGATTTCTTAATTTGGGCAAATTTGTTTTTGTATTACGAAAACTTTGTGATATTCATGGGATATCACATACACATAAACAGAAATAATATAAAAAACAAATGGGTCGTCATGATATATCCCGCACTAATAATATACATGAAGTATAGGTTACTTTGGAATATGTTTATATGGTATGTGTACGAGGACGCCAACTGCTTTCAAACAAGGTGGTTGTACTACATGTGGAATTCATTTGGATTCATGCAATTAACCCTGATGCCCGTATCGTGGATATTTTTAAGATACCTTCATTTAATGACAACCAACAAGTTATCTCTTGGATTTCGACCAAAAGATTTATAAAATAAATAAACAATTATCAATTAGATATTCTTGTAACTAAATTTTGAAGTAGCTTTAACTTAATGTTAACTCAAATAGTCATTTACCCATAGGTTCATCGTAACTGGTTTAGGAAACAGAAACGAGATTAGATGATTTAGATATATTGCTGGCGTCAGGCGGAACTCGTCAAGGATTGTGCCACTCCGTGACCCGCTGTCCTATAGCTTGGTAGTTCAAGGGTATATGTGATTTCCGAATCAGAGTTTTAAATGTAGCCTATATGCTAATTATGGGTTTCATCAGAATTCATAAAATCATCGGGCTTTTGTTGTTCCTGTTTTTGTATTTTTCTACAGCACTTGCATTCCAATTTTGAGGAATTACCATACTGCCAACAACGTAATCGCCATTAAATAGGCAGATGGTCTGACCAGGTGTTAATGCACGTACAGGAGTATCAAAGTATATAGTGTTTTCGTGAAACGTGCAAGAAATTAGTTTGTAAGGGTGTCTTATTTTCGCCATCATTCTTGGAGTTGGTTTTCTAAACCAATGTGAGCAAGAGGCATCTATTTTGCTGACATAAAGTAACTTGTGATTGCAATGCCCCACATATATAGTATTCTGGGACTTATGAATAACGTAGAGTTTAAAAGAGCATCCAGGCACCTTGATACCCTGTCCGATGGTATAAAAATGAGTTCCGCGGTGCTGTTGGATAATTGCGCCTGAATCGATTTCAATAATGTTTCCGTGACTCTGCAACAAGTAATTATCAACAAACTCACCGAAGTTACGCTTCCCAATAAAGCATATTCCCATACTCTCTTTCTTATTGAGGAGATCATGGAATACGTTGCTAGATCTAGAGTAGTATTTTTTAGAGATTAATTCAGAGTATGAGGAAGAATTAGAAGCTGCAATGCTGTATGCTAACCACTTAACTTGCAACTTCAGCAAATCACCCAGAGGAAAGATCACTTTATTTAGGTTTTTGACTTGACACAAAAAGTACGACTGGTCTTTCCATATGTCTCTACCTCTCATTAGATATCCATCTTCAACTCTACAATAATGCCCAGTGGCCATGTATTCAGTATGTATATGCTTCCTAAGTTCGTCGAATTTAATATGAGAATTGCACTCGATGTCTGGATTGGGTGTCTGATTGTCCTGAAGTTTACAAAGGAATGGCTCAAATACTCTACTCCAATACTCTTTTTGAAGGTCTATTAACTTCAGATCTATTTCCATAAAGTCGGCTACATTTTGGGCGTAAAGATAATCCTTATGGAACGGACAACCCAAATCAAAGTTTCTTTTAATTTTCGGAATTTTGTCATTTGATGTAGGTGTGGGCCAATTCTTCATGTATATCGCTCTAACTTTGTATCCTTGCTTTTTTAATAGAAACGCAGATATGGCTGAATCTATTCCACCTGAGAGACACACAGTGACTTGCTTTTGAAAAAGTTTTTGCATCAAATCTACTCCTGATTATTTGTAGATGTTGGTATTTCAAGCTATCATGTGCACATCATTTTTATTTCTTTTAGCCGATATACCTTTATTTTTCAAATCTAGATTATTGCTAGGTTTAGTTTTCTCATTGTCTCTTTATTCCTGGGAAATTGATACTCTGTGTACTTTTTTTATTTTGTGGTCAGTACCAATTGTCACACCGTCCATCTTGCTATTCGAATTGTTGAATTCTGATTTAAATACACCAGATAGAGTTTATGTTCCACAGTTTAAATATAGATGGCTTCTATTCATACCTATTATTTTAAATCTATTTGTTTTAAAGGTTCTAAGTAGAATGACTGTTTATGTTTACCTAGCTACACAATTGGTTTTATTTGTATCTGTGTTTATATTTATTCGACGATCATTCAATTACCTTCCAGTTGAAATTATATATAATTCTTCCTTTGTTATGTTTGATGTGCTGTTTTCCTACTGTTACTTTCAGATCAATATAATTGATGTAGACTACCACTCAACGATAAATTATTATTCAATTCGCCTTACTATTTTTACCTGGATATTCTGGTTTATAGTTCCATTTTTGCTTCACAGATATACTTGGAATCTACTGGTACGGTTATTACACAAGTCCTAGCAGAGCTATGCCTGCAAAATATTTATAACGTGCTGGCTGCTTTTTCAATAGCTTGTTTTGCTAATTGATGAGACTCTCATATACTACCATCTCTTTAAGGGCCACTGAGGTAATACCAAGGATTACTAGAATGCGTGGTAAATAGGACAGGAGCCTGTTTCCTGGTGTGTGTATGCAGCGGCTAGTTCACTAGAAGAATGCGTTCTATGTGTCGCGGTAATGCGTTAGTACGTAACATATTCTGGCTGTGGTGATATGAAGACATTTGCCTTAAATGGAGTGAGTATTCTGATTATTCAACTAAAGTATTCTAGAAAGTGGGCATATTCCAGAGGTGAAACAGAAGTAATGCCGATAAATGGTTTATTTAATTAGAATCGATGACTGTTTTAGCATTTTTTAAGATCTCATCGACTGTCCATTGGTCACCAGCATTCTTTCCATAATATATCTTCACTATTTTCCCGTTTGAGCAATCAATTATGGCATCCATTGGCAATAATTTCGATCCTCCTTCTTCTTTTTTAGGATTAGAAAATTGTTTTGTGATTTTTTTACCAGCTATAATTGCTTTGATCACGCTGAATTTCATCATTTTAATCATACTTCCGTTTTTACAACCAAAAGCTTTATAAATCTGCTTAGACGGATCTGCTACGAATTCTAGACCAGCAGACCATGTAGCTTTTCCCTGGTTCTCTTGAATTACTTTTTTTTCGGAATGTAATACAATCACCTCACGAATCAATGCATCCTTGAGATCCTTTAGATGGGTAGATATCGCTACCATTTTTAAATTACAAATGGGACATCCGGAGAATCGTCTCAAGCTTAAGTGAATCAAACCATTGCTACCCTTGAGATCAATCTTAGCATCTGAGATTGTTGTTATGCTATCTATTGGTACGATGTCACCCTCTTGTAAATGCTTTTGAAAACTTACCATTTGAATAAAAATTATTTCGAAACAAAACGTGATATTGCTGCTGATTACTAACAATTTACAGACACGCATATAAAATATCTAATTTTGGTTTTATTTTATAAGTAGACTATTTAACGTTGTTGAAAAAACAACTTCTTGAATTATTTATTCAGCTAACTCTTTCCAAAGGCTGGTTCTAATGACCAAGGCAGCGTAAACAACCTTATTCTTCTGTCCGTTTTCATCCTAAGCTGTTGACTAGTATACGGCACAGTTTCTGTAATTCAAACTCCTAGGACTTGTAACATGGATTTTTCAAAATTAACCACGGCCCAACTTTTGCATTATATGCATACGTTCAAGATTCCACTTCCCGAGAACTCGAGTAGATTCAATCTGCTGAAATGTGTGAGAGATCATTATGCGGAATCCGATGTTGATGAGCTAAGTTGCATGATTAATTTTATATATAAAAACAAGATAGGAGCTTAATAAAGAGTTTATTTACGTTATTGGTAATATTTGTCTCTTACTTGTTTGGTTTCTTTTAAATAATTTAACATGAGAGGTTTTTCAAGCGTACCATCAGTCCATTTTTTGGTCATAAACACACTAGCTATTAAACCAGACAACCCCATTGCAGTTCCGAACATTACTCCACGACCCAGCTGCCCTTTCCTAACTCCTAAATATATTCCGCTAGCTAATAAAGCAGTGGCAAAAGGAACCTTCTCAGACGTAGCAAACTGTTTTACAAACATTTGAGTAGACATGAACACTAATCCTAGACCACCATATTTCAGAGTGTACCTGCTGTACATAGCTAGTTGGTTACTTGTTAAAAAAGGATTATTAAGTTGTTTGAACAATCCCAGTCCTAGGCCATATAAACCGCTAACTATCGTGAATTTTACGGTATTTTCTATATTGGGATTTAATGCATAACTTAATACACCCTCGTTAGATTGAGAGAATGGTGAAAGTAATTCAGTCATGTATTCAAAGTTTCAGGGATAGAGTAAACAGAAGAGTCTTGTTAAATTGATTAATTGACACGAAATATAATTCCAGAGAAGAACAGAAATGGTCTGAGCGAACTTTTCTCTCTTTCGGTATTTGAAAATTTGAAAAACATCAAATTTAATAATTTTAAGGAGCTAACAAGGATATGTCAAAAACTGAAAATCTAGCAGTGACAGATACTCTAAATGATAATCCGTTTGCCGTGCAAAAAAAGCATGCTGTGATGTACATTTCTCATCTTCCTAAGGGCTTTGAGGACAGCGCTTTAAAAAGCTACTTTAGCCAGTATGGTAAAGTAATGAATTGTAAAGTCAGCAGGCATCCTCAAACCCTAAAAAGTAGACATTATGGATGGATTCTATTCGAAGAAGAAAGTGTGGCCGAGATTGCATGCCAATCTATGAACAATTATATTTTAGGTGACCGCGTTATCAAATGTGAATTGTTAAGGGATGACCAAATCCATGATGGTTTATTTAAGCAATACAATATGAGAAAAACCAAAAAGATTAGAGTAGAGGATTTTAAGAAAAAACGCGTGATTTCGTCGAGTACAGAGAGGAAGGCTAAGAAAGTACAGAAATATAAAGATCTACAGTTAAAATACAACGTGAATTTAGAGGATTCAATTGCAGCCTTATCACAGTAAATTTCAGCTTGTTTATTATTAATAAGTGAGTACCGCATATAAAAACTCTCCTCATTGTTTTGAATAGGGATTTTTTGGCAAAACTTTCAAGAAATCGACACTTTGGGAGCCATTTCTTGCAGTTCTGCCTTTTCATAGGCCCGCAATGACTTCTTAGAACCTGGTCTTTTATAGATGTGTTCACCTCCCTATCACTTGAAAGGCAGTTAGTCATGAACTTTGCCTTTCACCACCACCTTCAATTTTTTTTGCTTGCAGCTGATAGGGAGGGGTCCATATTCATCTTCTTTATATCAAAAAGATGCCAGTATTAGTGCTGTTGCGAAATATGGGTTCCATCGCCTGGAGGTCCAAATTAGGTCAGTCTACCTTGATTCAGATGAATAATTTAACTAGAAAAGTACGCCCAAAATATTGTTTAGAGACTGTTGACAAAAACAATTTACTTGAAATGAGGAACGTAGTTTTGATACTTCTTATATAGAATCTGTGTATTCCGTAGCTTGAAGTGTTTACACGACCGAAATTATTGCTCGGCTCTCTATTAGAAAACTTTAGATGTTTACTAATATGATCCTTGGAGCTATCTCCCAGTAAATAACAAGCTTTTATTTTGTTATTGATGTTCTTCCTCATCTTATTATTGAAAGACGAATTACGAAAAAATTTATCTTCCCACTTTCTAAAGCTTTTTTGATGATGATCTAAATATTTTGGTAAATTCTGTACTTTCTGAAGGTCCTTCTTATATATAATTCAAAAACTCCTGTGCAAGCAGTTTACAAAACTAATTAATAATGACGCATTTCATCAAAAAAATCCCCAGCTGTGATTTATTGCCGTTTTGCACTGCAGTTCTTGAATTTTGTAAAATCAATCATTTATCGAGAATCCGTATGTATTTTTATATAATCACATGACTTTTCTAGATTTTTCAAATACCTTAAATTCTCGATATTCTTTATTTTCACAAATAGTAAATCAAATCTAAAGAAATAACCAACAGTTACAGTATACATTCATCAACGTTGAGGAACTGGTCCAAACATGGACCAATTAGATGTCTTTCAACCCGTTCTCAAAAGAGATCAACGATAAATAAACCTGTTAACCATTTATTTAATTATTCGTATGTCTTGCGTGTGCAAAAACGCTATATCTTAACACTTGTTATGCATGTACAAGCTGTAGCAATCGTAAGAAAACCAATTTAGAAACCTGAACCTGTACAAATTGTCATTTGGAAATAGATAGAGACCATATGGCTGCAAGGAACATATACATCAAGTATATGCATCCTTATTTAATCCCGCCTCAGGGTAGTGAAAGCGTGAGCAATCACTGTAATGGAGCATCTAGCATTGCTAGTTTCTCTGTGGAGATTCTCGATTTTCTCAGAAATCAGGACTTTTAACGGGGAGTTGAAAATTAATGTTCGTATGACTCCTTAACGAGGAGGGTAAAACAAACATGACACAACAAAACCTGGACTTTTTGAGCTGACAGTAGATTTATTGAATAAATATTAGTAATAAACAATCGGATTATGTTAAGTTGCGTACCAAACAGTCTGTCTTGTTCATAAATCGTGAACTAAATTAGTAATTCGCCAATCAACTCACTTAAAAATTCATTTATAAAAACGCGGTTGGAGCCATCTTCAAGTTTCTCATGTCTTCCCAAAACAACCAAAAATCATTTGCTGCTGCGTTGAAGACCACTAGAGACGATAATGATATTCAGAAACAACAAAGGTTATATAACGGAACGATGAGCGCTGTTGAAGGAACATTTAAAGAAAAACTGTTGGATGACTACATGCATGCCCATACAACCTTGTCTATGTTAGGCTTAGATACATCTAAACTTGACTTGGGATCTGAGGAAGTAATTACTCCAACGAAAACTATAGGTTTTGGTGATTTAGAAGCAATAGATAAAGAATCACGATTTCTGATTATCGAGGCTTCGGATAATAAGGTTATAAACGCTTCTATCTTAAATGCAATCGGTAACTACAAGTTAGAGACTTACCGTAAAAAAGAAAGTTTGATGCAAATTGGATTTGTGAACTACGAAGATGCGGTTGAGGTTAAGGACAAGGTGGTTAGAAAAGGAAGCATTGATCTTGATAATGGTGAATCAGTCAAAGTTAATGTATACTTTGGTAAAACTCTCGAGAGCGATCATTCTAATATGTCCACTCGTTCTTTATACATTGGCAACTTACCGACATCTATTTCAATCAACACCCTTTATCAACTATTCCAGCCTTACGGCTCTATTGAAAGTTGCCGTGTACTTACAAACAAAAATTGCGGATTTGTAAATTTCGAGAATGATTTAGATGCTCTGAGCGCTAAAAAAGCATTAAATGGGTTTGATTTGTCTGGAAATGCGCTAAAGATTAACTTTGCAAAGGCACCCGTGGCTACTAAAACCGTGGAACCTCTATCAAGTCCCATAAGAAGCGCCTTAAAATTAAATACTACTATTCAGCCGATGTCTCCCGGTGGCTATTCTTCAAATAGCGCTCAGTTCTCACCTAGAGCAATGACTCCCCTAACCTTTTATCAAAACAGAATACAGCCTAACATTCCAAAAGATATGGGAACCGACCAGAGTGTCGTTTCTCCACTGATAACTCCAGCAGCATTTGGTGACTTTCAGGCACCGCAAGATGAATTTCAGGATGCCTTGCCGCCAATTAATGAGCTTAAAAAAATGGATCAAGGAAAACTGCGCGAATACCGTCGAAAGTTGGATGGTAATCATTCTCAGCGTGATTTTGAATTTATATTCAAGGAGTTAATCGATGACATATTACCGTTGTCAGCAGATTATATCGGTAATACGATTGTTCAGAAATTAGCAGTTAAAGGTAGCAATGAAAAGAGACTAAGAATAATTAATGCACTCAGCACTCATTTTGCAACTTTAGGTGCACATAAACACGGCACATGGGTAATTCAAAAACTTATTGATATTGCAGACACTGAAGAGCAAATGAGTGCAGTTTGCAGTGCAGTTAAGGCATATGCGCCACCCCTTATGATTGATCAAGTAATTCATTATTTAATTTAGTTTGGTAACTATGTTGTGCAATGTTGTTTAAGACTAGGATCTGCAAACAATCAGTTTATTTATGATGCAATGCATAACAGATGTCTGGATTTGGGCCAGAGCAGATTTGGAGCAAGAGCTATGCGGGCTTGTTTGGACTCACAATACGCTGAAATGAAGCAAAAGAAACACGTAGCACTAGCTATTATTCGTAATGTATTATCGCTGTCAACTAATCCTAATGGTAATCTACTAGTCAACTGGTTATTAGACTCTTCTAATCTGCCTGGAAGGTACAGAGTGGTTGTACCACAAATAATTTCTCATTTGGTGCAACTGTGTACTCATAAACTAGGCTCCCAAATAGTGTTTAAGATAGTACAGCAAACTCAGGATTTGGATGCCCGTCAAACTGTTCTTAAAGAAATGTTCTTTGGTACAGTTTCCACGCCAAGTGGTCTAAATGTACAGGAGTATCCGATCCTTGAAGATATACTCTCAGACCAGATGTATGGTGCTCCGTTTATTCAGCGAGTATTTAATTCTATATCTGATCCGGAAGAGAATCGAGTTTTACAGGAGAAAGCAAACCAAGTGATGATGAGTTTGAATGCGTCGCAAGCACCGGGGCATCGGTATATCCAGCAAGCTTATGCCGCTTCTCACTTAGCTGCCCTGTCCTCAATGCAGAAGCAGCAAGCGCCTCCTGCCCTTAATATCCTCTCTCCAGGTGTAAACTCTTCTTTTGATGCTGTTGTATCTCCAAGATCCCAGAATTTTTCACCTTTTAGTCCAAAGTCAGAGTCTTGGAGACAGTGGACACCTTCTTCTTTTGATGCTTCTAAGAAGAGTAATGATAGCCAATAGGTTTAAGTAAATTATTTTAATTTCTTTTGAGATAATGAAATTAGAACTCGTACCCCAGTGCATTTGTTTTAATTCAAGAGCCACTTTAGAGTAATGCTTTACTTATTGTCAGGTACATTCAGGCTTCTTCTTGAATATTAATCTCGGATCGTGTAGCGACGTAACGGCAAAGCGTTGTGTGAAATTAAATAATGGCATTTTTAGGAAAGATAGGTTGCAATGATCTGGTACGCTAAATATGAATATTAGAATGAGTTCAGAGTTCACAATTCTTAATTGTGGATAACTCGGCTAGAAACCATTGAAGCATATTTTTGCGTTGGTCAATATCCCTATAGTCTTCGTGACAGCAATTGCAGAATTCAAACCATTCAAAGGTATAATGTGCTGAACTTCAGCAACTCTGATAAACCTCGAGTTCTTTTCATTTCATAAAATGCTTATAAGGTGTATTCCTTTACTCAAGTTACTCAATGTCTGATATTCGTTCCATTAGAAAGTATGAGACCCATTCTGAAAAAACGTGTTCGTTAAAAGTAGAAGGAACACCCAGAAACCGCACTATATTATCCATCATCATTAATTCATCATTTGCAAGACAACAAAGAAACGAAAAGTCAGACAGATAAAGTAATTGAGTAAGAGCAAAAAAGATGATAATGAAGCACTAGAAAGAATATTAAAAACATCAAGACAGATATGAAATAATAGTCGGTTGAGATATTGCAACATGTGATCAAGTACTAATCAGCCAACCTATTTTGAAAGAGATATGGCTAGTGCATTTTCATATTGAGAAAAAAGTTTGATGGTATATTATGGGACTGAGTCTTTCCAGGAGGTCCTCCGACTTGTAGTTGGGGACATTTTCTGAAAATGGGTCCCAATTGATTAATTAAAAACATCCAATTTATTATAATAGAAAGGGGATTACATTAAAATAACGATGCATCGGGTAGCCTCTCTATCTTGAACTGGTGATTACTAACAAAAAGTATCGGTACCCCGGCAACTTTTCTAATTCTTTTTTTCAAATCTCGATCGCAAGTGGCTACAATAAAACAACGATGTCTTTCGACTCTCTGAACTAGACAGTCATCCGCATACGTGCCTTTGTGAGAACATGGCACCATCTCAAAATTCTTAGCAGTTCGTAATGCTAATCTGTACTTTTCACCTAGTTTTTCCAACTCGGCCATAACACATTGAGTGACCAGTATCTCTACTTTCGCAAACAAACAGCTCATGGCGTTTTCCACTATATCCAATTTGTTCTTTATCGACATGTTAATGAAATTGGTGTCCACTAGAATCGAGTATGGTGGAACTAATGCAGAGTTGTAGTTCAAAAACATAGTGCTCGGCACTTGTGGTACATGGTTTAATACTTCTACTTTCTTTTCCACTGGCTTCTTTGGTACTGCTGCCATTTTTTTAACCTTAATCAATCTCGTTTTTCGCACTTTCCCCATTTGTAAACTCCTAAAATGCTCTCGATGTTCAAAAGATTTACTTCTTATGGACGCACATACCAGCCATCTACAATTAAGAGAAAGAGGAAATGGGGATTCCTCAGTCGCATGTACAATTCACCGGGAAGGAAAATACTGTTTAGAAGACTGCTTAAAGGAAGAAAAAGACTATCTCATTAACCTGAACTAGTAAATCTTTAAATTCAACTCGTAATATTTTGATGCCATGCACCCTATAGTGTTTATTTGATTTCAAACTATGATGTTAAAACATTTTTGAGATTGGTTATTGTAAAAGATGCAAATTTATTGCAACGCTTTGAAGTAACAGCGAAGATAGTTTTGAGAATTAGTTAAATTCTAGAAATAAATGATTTTGAAAGAAATTTATTACATAATAATGGCAAATTTAACACTTGGTAGTCAATACTCCTCACTGAAAGTCCTGATTTCTGCCCAAATCGAGAATATTCACAGCGAAATTAACAATGTTAGTAGCTCCATTACTGTGATTGCTCACGCTTTCACTATCTTGAGGCGGTATTACCTTTAGTTACTCTTTAGATTTAACATGTTCTAGATTACAACGCTTGATTCCATTTATCATTTGGGGAATGGAAGAAAATCGAGTACTTACAAGATTAGAAAATCTGGAAAACACTATATATCAAGAAATTATGATTTAATCACGAAAGATGGTTTATCTAACAAATAAGGAAAGCTGTTAATTAATCTGGATCTGTTTCCAATGAGTCATCACAAGTAGTTCTTTGCGACTATTGAGACACCAAATATAAAAACTAGACCAAGTCGTCTTTAAAGGAGGTGCTCCATAAGGAGGAAATAATATTATTAATAAAAGTCCTTCTTTCAAACCAATTTTCTTTCATTAATGTCATTCCCCTCTTTAAAATAAGATAATATGACCCACTATCTCTTCTAAATAGTGAAGGTCTTTGAGTGTCTAAGCAAAATCTGCTTATTCTTAGACGATACTTTTTTTCTGTTCCATTTTCGTATATTCATACACTCATCAGCACAGATAATTTATTTTTTTAAATGCTAATTTTTGATGGCCCAGAATCTTGACGAATTGATTACAATTGTATTGTGGTTTTGATTTTTACAAATCTTAAAGAGCAGAACAAGTTTTAAAGACTTATTATAATGAGAAGCCGAAATAGGAAATAACACTCTGAAGCAGTTATCATAAACGTCAACCGGAGCAGAGCTCTCTTAAGGATCTGGTTAAAAGTCTCAAGTTTCTCCATGTTCAAAATACATTTCTCAAAATTTAATGACGAATTCTATAACCATGCCATTGAAAAACTTACAGTAGCATTAAATCAAAAGAACAAACCGCAGCAGATTGTGGATGATATAATAGTCGAAGAGCTGGATTTGGGAACTTTACCACCAGCAATTGAGATACTAGAAATCGGAGAGCTTGATTTGTCCAGATTCAGAGGTATATTCCGGATCACTTACAGTGGAGATGCTTTTATTGTTATTAGAACCAAAATACAAGCAAATCCGTTTGTGAGTAAACGTGGTGTAGCAGCCAATGCGCCGCTGGTAGTTCCAATAAAGATAAGGATTAGCAGATTGCGAATAAAGGGAATAGTTGGCCTTGTAATAGATAAAAGCAAGGGCATCACTGTCTCGATGAAAAACGAACCGTTGGAGAGCGTCTTGATTAGCAGTAGCTTTGACGAAACTCCAATGATTGCGAATTACTTACAGAATGAAATAGAGCAGAAGTTGCAGCTTCTGCTCACAGATGAGATACCTAGACTCATACATGAATACAGTTTAAAGAATTTCAATCAGGAGGAGGACGAAGTGGTAGAGGAGGTCTTGAGCGCATCCACTAGTGATCAGGAAGAATCATATGAATTAACTCAGGAAGATCTGCTGAATATGCAGAAGAGGTTTATAAGCATCAACGAGAAGTTCGAGGAGGACAAGGCTGGATTTTCAGAAATCACATCTATTTCTGATACTCACTCAATTCTGAGTAACGCAAGCACAGGGATAGTAAGAAGAACTGAACTACCGCAATCGCTATCGAGAAGATTTAATAAAAGTAAAAGCATGGATAGCGAATTCGCTACTAAAAGGCCAAGTGTTGACAAAAGCGTAAATGAGCTGCATCCTATCAAAGAACTTAACAAGTCGCAGCCTGCTGTTTTTAGTAGAAGGTTGAGTAACTTATTAATGAGCAACCAGTCTCTATCACCGTTTCACCGTAATTATGAAAATTCAATGTTTAAGGCGTCACCCATAAAAAACAAGAACAAATCCGTTTACAGCGAAAGAACTAGTACTATGAGCAGGAGAAGTACTGATCAAATGACGCTTGTGAAACCGAAAGTGCGATTAAAGAAGAAGCGAGTAATTGACTTGGAGAGATACTTTGGGAGCTAGCTACATTGTTAGCTGAATGGTATTTATTGGTGACAAAGATACGCTTCTTTATCTTGGTGCTCCACTGGCTGCAATGCGTGCGCCACACCAGTGCCAAGAACAATAAATAAGATCACATAAAAATTGAATGTCATCATTGCTAGCATGAGCAATATGCCAATAAAAGACCTAATTGTAGTTTTTAGCGCATTCACGTATCTGTCCTGCTTTTTGCCAAGTTTCCTGAACTGATATCTACCAAGTAAGTCAATCGAGAAACTAGTGACGAAGAGAGCAAGCAATACTGCAGCAAATGCAGCCGCGCTATCGATGGTCCAGGTATCAACTAAAATCGCAAATCCTGAAGTCTTAAAGTTAAACGAGGTCCCCATAGCCCCCATTGACATTGCTTCTGAGCTAGAGTTACTTTCGGATGACATATTTGTACCGTCCATATGCATATGCTCTGAATCCATTGAGATTATCATTTACTCTTGTTTTGTATTGTACAAGTTAGTGGTAATTAATAATCTGATTGGTTCCTCTCAATAGGGTCTCCTCAGGCCCCTCATCAAAAAGTTTGGACATTATGTTGGATAAGTGTACCAAAGTGCTATACCATCAAAGAAGCCATAGTATAAGCAGTGGAACTCTGTTTATTAGAACCAATTTGACATATCCGCAGTGCTCCAATAAACGAACATGTAAATATTTCAAAATTTGAGCGATTTTTGATTGGCCACAATCTTTTTGAAAACTCACCACAACTGGCATAAAGCGCTTGTTAGAGCATCAGAGGTGATCAACTCTTCATCGAGAGTCCCGGTTTGTTTGAAAATCAAGAATTCCGACAAACAAAAATTAATAAGAAAGTTTATTGAGTCATAAATATTATTTAACTCTAGAAGATGATCAATTTGAGATGCAGAGTTTGTGCGATCGCTACAGATGATCTATAGAATTAAAGTAGATCACTTTTACATACTGCTTGTGCAGTAAAGGATATGAATTAAATTTGTGATTTGTACTTTCAAGTGACCAATTGTTGCAAATGAATTATCTTTCCATTAATGTAGCAGCTCCTGGGCACTGAAGCATGCATTAATTGCTTATTAGCGATTTCTTTAGAATTAAGATTCAAGTACTGACCCGTTTACCACTTAAAAAGAACAAAACTCGCGTTTTGTGCCATTGGAAGTATCTGAAAAAGTATTATATGAAAATAAAGCGTCATGCAACCACGATAAATACTTTATTAGATTGAGGTCTAAAGCTGCGCAAAAAATAAATAAACCCTTAAAAGTGAATTCCTCAAAAGGTAGATTCTTCAAACAAAGAAGTGTTGTATTTTTCCACCTATTTTCTAACAGCAACTCGCTATCGAAAACTACTTCTGTCCTGTCATATATTTTATAATTACACATTCATGTTTCGATATAAAAACACATCTCAGTTGGTAAACTGGCGTATCCTGGACTTCTAGAAAGGTCTAAGCAGTTTCCAGTGAGATTTTACTGGAAATCGCATGCTGGTTTTTCACCACTCAGACGCAAAACTTAATTATGCAAAGACCAAAATTGACGCACTATAATATTTGTCTAAGGTAAATTCAGAATGGAGAAAGGAAACAGCTTGACTATTTTCTTGAATAAATCATTTATCGCGAATTTGTATGCATTATTGTATAATTTCAAGACTTTTCCAGATTTTTCAAATAGCTCAAATACTAGATATTCTTCCTTTTCGCAGATGGTAAATCAATTCTAAATAAATAACTAACAAGTACAGCATACAAAGACATGATCTTATACACTTACCATCGTTCAATACGAGCCAGCTGCCAAGTACCTTGTCGAGCAAGGTCGCAAGAAACATGGCTACAATGTCCCATTACGCATTCAAGGAACGCTTGAAGTTCAAGTGTAAGCAAAGAGGAAAGACGCTAGTTGAATGTAATGAA